>JAQQPU010017338.1:0-18802 GCA_029168905.1 Artemia sp. Kazakhstan ARC1039 | reverse complement strand
AGTAGGAAGTTCTGGAAATTAGATCTTTGAAGATGACAACCTCCCAGCCCTCAGAGCGAGGGTTGTAAGTTTTCCCCTGGGGGCATATAAGGTTTTTATTGAAAGCGTTGTCGTAGAAACTTCAAAAGGGCCCATTTGATTGGAAATTGAAAAGGCTAGCGCCTTTTTTAATAGTTGAAAGTGATTCGAGAAAGACTAACGCCCCTCTCACGCCCACCATTTTCCCAGACACATCCAATCAAAATTTTGAGATAGCCATTTTGTTTAACGTAGTTGAAAGTTCTGGAAATTAGGTTTTAGAGGATTACAACCACCCTCACAGCCCTTAGAGTAAGGGTTGTAATCTATGCCCTGGGGCATATAAGGTGTTTATAGGAAGTGTTGTCGTAGAAACTCAAAAATGGCTCATTCAATTGGAAATAGAAAGGCCTAGTACCCTTTTTAATAGTCGAAAGTGATTGGAAGGCTCGACTTTTTTATAGTAAAGATCGATGTGGGTATAATGTATTATTTTTTTGTTTTTTTTTGTTGTTTAGACAGGGCACTTTGTCGAAAGAGTTGCCGTAGGAACTTCGAAAAGGGCTCATTCGATTGAAAATAGAAAGGGCTGATGCCCTTTTTAATAGTCGAAAGTGATTGGAGGGGAACTAAACCCACTCCCTAGCCTACCCTCCCATTTGGCTTTATGTTTAAAAACTAAATGTCGTCATAAGATTAAATCAAAATGCACCATGTTAATGCTAATTCCCAATAAGGCATCTCAGCAGTATCCCAAGAACGACTGAGGGTATTATGTTCAAACTTTCGGGGCTGCTTCTGCTCTTAAAATTTAACCAAATCAATATAGCGTAAGTGTATCCAAGCTATCAAAAAAGTAAACAGATTTTCATGCAAATGGTATCAAGTTTTCCATTTTAGGTCAACTAGAGGAGGTATGAAACTAAATTAAACACTACTATTTGTCTCCAGATTTTTAAGAAGGTGTATGTTGTTAAAAATTACTGAAAATTTTTGTCCAGCATACAAATCTCAGGCCAAACTATAAATTCTTAAAAAAATGAAAAGATTTAAAATATTATTTTCTTTTTCTCTAAAAAGACCGTGTCAATATAAAACGAAAAGAAATTAATTAAAAAAAACTTTTTCCACAAAATAAGTATTTCAAAGAAAAATAAAGAACTTCATTAAACAAACAATGAGCAAAAATAATATCAAATAATCTACCAAGTGTGAAACTACCACAAATCAGCATCGATAGCTAAATGAAACCCAAAACGAACAGAAATTACAATAAATAACCGAGTCAAACTCAAAACGAGCAGAAATTAACATAAGTTGGGCTCAAAACCCCTATGCCTTCCCTAGGCCAGAACAAAATTTGCACTTTACTGAAAAAATAAAAAATCTTTTTACTTTTATATCTTTAATAAATGAAATATTATGAACACTTTGATTACGGTACTAAATATCAGTATATGTATATAAAACTGACTGCACATTCATTTGTATTTTTTTAGTAAAGTGCAAATTTGGTTCTGGCCTTGGGAAGGCATAAGTTTGCGCCCAACTTATTTTAATTTCTGCTCGGTTTGAGTTTGACTCGGGTATTTTTTGTAATTTCTGTTTGGTTTTGGTTTTACTTATTTATCGATGCTGATTTGTGGTAGTTTCACGCTTTGTAGATTATTTGATTTTATTTTTGCTCATTTTTTGTTTAATGAAGTTCTTTACTTTTCTTTGGAAAAATTATTTTGTGGAAAAAGTTTTTTTAATTAATAACTTTAAAAGAAGATGCCAATTCATGTAATCTCCTATTATAATACCGGCTTCTTTTGGAAGCTATTATGACACTGTTTCTTCTACACCCAACCTTAGGATCGATTTATTCTTAATTTTAGACGTCGTAAAATCTTTGCAGACTCACACCATTGGGGAGGGGGAAGGGTTGCGGACTCCCACCACTACTTATTGCAAAAACAAAGTTCTTTTTAGTTATCCAAAACATGTAGCCAACAAAGAAGATATCATAGAAAAGGGTTCGCTAAATTAAGTTCAGTTTGTATTGACCCCTCGGCTCTGATTCTTTTGTGAGTTTACCCCATTTATCAAAACAAACATATCCAATCAGTTTGATTATATTATTTCCATTTTTCCGTTTTTATTATGCCCACCGTGGCTTAAAAATGTATTCCTCTTGTCTGTTTATGCACTTCCAGGCATCGGTTTGACACTGACGGAGCCTGCTGGAAAATTACCCCACGACACCTATACGCAAGGGCGTATCCAGGATTCTTTTTCGGGGAGATAATTTTTTTTTTGGGGGGGGGGGGGTGAAGCTACCAATAACTATACAAAATACACGAAAAATTTGTTTATATGTATTTTTGTTACTTTATTACGAGTGGGACAAAAATTTCAGGGGACGGGGTTAAACCAGGTAACTCCCTCTCCCCTGGCTATGGCTTTGCCTATAAGCATCTGCCCACCCAGAGTGCCCTAAGTCATACGGTGTATTTTTTTCCTTTTTTAAAGTATTTATTGCACCTTTTTTTGTCTGTTTAATTCTGATTGCTTCGCAGAGAATTTGGTTTTCCTCGGATCTTTGGTAAGTAAAATTGTTTACTAGCACAATACTAGCATACTAGCATAACAGTTTACTAGCATAACAGCATATTATTTTAGACACCAGCCTTTGCGTATCCAAGGAAACACTCTTTTAAAACCCTCGTAAAGAAGGCTACTCTGAACCCGATTTAAGCTCTGTATTTGCAAAAAGAAAGCGTTGAGAGTGTTCAAAGAGGCAAGATAGAGTTTCAATGTACCTGATCAGAGCACCAATACCAAATGGATGAGATAGTAAGTCCAAAAACAACTCCCGTCCAAGGTAAGTCAGATTTTCCAGGTAATGGATCTCGAAGTAAATGCATTGAATAATCTGGAATTCTGGCACATTCCAAGTTGCTGATATTTTGAGGAAATGCGTTAAAAAAGCCTTCGATCATCTTATTGTAGCCACCAATCTCAACGAAACCTAGCATTAAGAAAAATTATAAGTTAAAGATAAAATATTCATTAACTAAGACTAAACAAATTTCAACAAACGGAAAATTTTGGGTCTCTAGGGAAGGCCGGATTTAAAGCCATGACGCTTCTAGGCTCAAGTGTTTTGCCGCTCCGTTTTTGCGAAATTTTTGATGAAATCCCGAAAATTCGGCACTGAACAGAACTCAATTGGAAGCATTGAACAGAACTCAATTGTTGAGCTAAAAATTAATGAAAGAGAGAGGTGATACCGCACTCTTAGCTGAAAATCAGCGTGGTGACGAAGTGCACCTTGATACCTCGACAATAACATGTATAGACAAAATTCGACACTTAGGTTTACCTTGCATTATAGCCGGTGACTTTAATTATAATCTGTCAGAGCCGAATTTTCAAGCTTCACCGCGTACAACACTAGTTAAAGGCTTATTTAGTGATTTCTTGTGTGTTTTAGATAAATCGTCCGATTTTACGTATGTTCACACGTCCTCGCGAACTTCCAACCTGGACCACGTTATAGTATCGTCAGATTTGCGAGCGGATATAATAAAGGTTGTGTTTGATTATCAGTTGTCTGATCATCTTCCCATAACTTGCTCTGTCGGTATGCCATCTTCTGGTTAGCAAACCACACCTCTTCCTCCTTCAGCACCTCGACACCGTCGTAACTGGTCGAAAATTGATCAAGCCTTATTCATCGAGTCGGTAGATTCAGTCCTGAATAAAATCAGCGTCCCATTTCATCTCCTTCAGAAGTCACTCCAGTTACCTTAAAAAGAGGTTTCGATTTGTCTAGATATATATTGCGCAGAAATCTGTCATGCTCTCCGCTTCGCAGAAAAACAAGCCGTTCCTTTGCAACGAATTCGTAAAGGAATCATTCCCGGGTGGTCGTCAAATCCAGATCTCGTCATTTCATGTAGTCAAGCAAAATTTTGGTTTTCAGTATGGAAAGAGTGTGAACGTCCGAATATGGGTCTTGTGAACAGCATACGGATTTTAACGAAGCGAAAGTTTTCTAAGGCCCTGGCTCGGCATCGGAAAAATCTAGTCAATCATTATTCTGTCCGTGCCAAACAAGATAGAAATATGATCTTCAAGTTTGTCTCTCGTTCTGCAAAAAATTCTTCTTCACCATCCCCAGCCGATATCCCTGAAGATGAAGGGTATGCCCATTACGAATCGGAGTTCGCAGCTCCTGACCCCTCCATCGAACAACCTCACGAGGCTGCCTTGGATCAGTTTCTATCTTCTCATCCCGATGAAGATTTTATTGCCAGTACCCACTCTATTGAAGATGCCATCTGTAGACTCAAATGGAAAGGTTCATCGGGCATTGACGAAGTCAGTGCGATCCACTTGAAACACGGAGGTAAACTTCTCGCGGCACATCTCTCTCTGCTTATGCAGATGATTTTCTCTCAAGGGATTGTCCCTGCCTCTTTCTGCATCGGAGATCTGACTCCCATTTCTAAAAACGGAAAATCTGAAACTCAATGTACAGCATTCTGTCCGATAACTGTAGCTACGTCACTGTGCAAGCTCTTCGAGTTACTGTTTATAGAGGAACTCGAAAAAGTATGCTACACTCCTCCGCATCAGTTCGGCTTCAAGCGAGGAAATGGGTGTGGTGATGCCTTAACGGTCGTTGCTAATATCTTGATAGATGCCGAATCTTCCGGAGAGAGCCTTTCTTTGGCAGGACACGATATTAGACGTGCATTCGACTCTCTAATCCATACGGCGATGCTTTTGAAGGCCGGTAAACGTGGGTTGAATCTAGCTGTCATTCGTTCTCTCAGGAATCTGTATTCTAGATTACGAATCCGACTGAAGCTACCTCCTGACAAGGGTTTGACCCCCATTCCGAGCACCCGACTAGTTCCAGTAAGGAAAGGAGCGCGTCAAGGAGCAGTCACCTCTCCCGATCTTTTCAATAACTGTGTCCTTGATGCACAAGATCAATGTCCATCTTCACTTATTCTGTCATCTGCTAACTTGTCTTTGGTATGTTACGCGGACGACATCCTGAATCTTAGCCAAACCCTTCAGCGGGCAATTGATATCTTCGAAATCCTTGAAGCCGAATATCTTAAAGTTGGACTTCAGTTCAATTCTTCAAAATCGGAAATCGTCCTATTCAATTGGAAAACTGATTTTTGTGTTCCTACCATTACCCTTGGTTCTAGCGCTGTCCAGCCAGTGGATCACCTCATTTATCTAGGTTTACCCATAGGTTCGTCTATCCGTCACACCCGAAAACTTCTCCTCGAACAGCTTAAACGACGAAGTTCAGCGTCGGACGCTTTAGTTGTATCGTGCAAACTCCGATTCAACCGGCTCCTTCTAGCTTGTATAACGCCATCGCTCTTCCTCACATTTTATATGCCACGCCCTTCTGAAAATTTCTCACTAAAACTGACCAGAATATAATCAGAGCGATGTGTTTGCGTTTTGCGAAGTATTTGCTTTGTCTTCCTCCATGGTATAGGAATTCGCATGTAATTGAAAATTTTAAAGTCGCAGACCCTGACGTCGCCATCGCTACGCGAATAGCGAAGCATAATAGAAAAATACGGCGAAATGTACACGAATGGTCACATCTGCTCATTCAGTGAATCAGTGATTCGGATTCTTTGTTGGTTCATTTTGTTATAGTTTGTGTCTTCTTTTTTTTCTCTTCTTTTTTCTTTTAAGTGCCCCGTCTTGTTGTATCTATTGACGCGTTTTTCAATAAATAAATAAATAATTCCCATCAGTTCAGTTTTTATAAGGAAAAAAAAAATCACTCAGTGATGATTTATTGCACCTTCTGGTATTGTGCGCCCCCTAGACCTGGGCCTATTGGTAAATCTGGGCATGGCTCTGGGCTCTAATTTACAGTGGATGAAGATATTAATCCCGCAACTATATTTTTGAAATACACAATTTTACATGCCAAGTGGCTCAAGAGTATAGATACAGCCTTTATTCTTTATAACTATTACTAAAATAATTTAAAATAGACAACGTAATTAATTTTTTTATTTTCACAACACCTATTCTATAAACTATTAAAGATTGTTAATAGCATTTAGGGCTCTCTTGGGAGTTTACTAAAGCCTAAGCCATACCGCAGTCCCACCTAATAATTAAATAGGCTAAGATTCTTGGACAACAAGATCACATTTGGGGGAGTCTATCTATTTTGAACCCTCCTCCCCTCCCCAGAAAAAAATATGCGTTTTGTAAACAAGTAACAAAAATTCAAATGTACAAATTTTTATTTCGTTTTATAAGGTTTTTATGTAACCGACTACTCCCGACTGGAAATAACCCCCTCCCCGAACAAAAACTTTAAATACAGCCTGGATGAACAGTATATGTTTTTCCCTGATTTTAAGTTCACATTTGTACTACAGAAGCAGAAATTGGAAGGACAAGATATTTGTTTGATAAACCTGTTTATACTACTTTTTTCGCAAGCATTGTCTAAGAAATACTTAGACAGGGAAAGTGCGGTTCCAAACTTCTATCTTTTCTACTTTTATGAAATGTTGCGTTAAATCTTGACTCTCCTTACAGTCAACAAGGCTTATTGCAATTAATTAAAATAGCTTACTGAATAAGCACAATTATTATGCTCCAACACACTCACTTTCAGCATCAAAATAGATTTCTTGCACAAAAAAAACCTTGCAAACTCATAAAACCTTTGAAACTAACCAAAATTATTTTTAGTTTATACTATTAAATAAATATACCAAGAATTTTCTACCTGTAAAAGGAAAAATTGCATCTTATCACACAGTTGATGGTAACGAACTGTAAGTAGGAGCGAGCCGTCTCAACAGTAACTGAAACTTCCCCCCCCCCCCAAAAAAAAAAATTGATACTAATAGATATATCAAAAGAATTTGCCTATAATGCTGATTTCAAATATATAAGTTTAATTAAGTTTAGTCTTACATCAAAGGCTACGAGCCTGAGAAAATTTGCCTGATTTTTGAGTAAAAGGGATACACACCTAAAAGTAATAGAATCTAAATGAAAATTGCACCGTCGAATTCTGCGTATGAGAGAGCCATACTGTACAGGTTTCAAGCTTCCACCTCCAAAAATGTGGAATTTGTACTATTCGCCAGAAGAAAGATCACGGATGCGTATTTATTATTTTTTTTTCCAAGGGTGATCGTAGCGACCCAGTGCGGGAGCGTGCTCAATAAAACGGAAATACAAATTCCTAATACCCTTTTAAAAAGACCAAAACATTGGAGGTCAATTAGACCCCTCCCACGCCCCTTTTTTCTCAGAATCGTTTGATCAAAATTTTGAGAGAGTCATTTTGTCCAGCATAGCTGAAAGACCGAATAACTATGCCTCTGGAGAAATCATGACCCCCCACAGCCCCTGGAAAAAGGTCTTTAGGTTATAAAATTTGCCCTTTGTTTACGTATAGTATTTGTTATTACTACTACTACTACTACTAACAACTCATCGCAGCACCAAGCCGCCTGAGGCCAACACAGCTACGCACGCTCCTCCTCCACCCCAATCTATTCAAAGCCTCCCTTTTTACACCCGCCCACGAAGTTCCCATTTCCTTTAAATCTTTCTTTATGACGTCCTCCCAACCCAGACGGGGACGACCTGCTTTCCGTTTAGCCCTAGATGGTTGGCCGAAAAGAACAATCTTCGGCAATCTGTCATCCTTCATCCGAACAACATGCCCTAACCACCTCAACCTTTCTTTCATTATAGACCTAGAAAGCGGTATTGAACCACATTTTTCGTATAGCCTATTGTTTGAAATACGGTCAGTCAGCCGGGTACCCAGAACAATCCTTAAGCAATTTCTCTGGAAAACATCTAGCAAATCTTCATCCGCTTTTCGGAGCGTCCATGCTTCAGAGCCATATTTGACCACTGTCATCACTGTAGCTTCTAAGATTCTAATCTTGGTTTGCAGACTTATCTTCCTATTCTTCCAGACTTTTTTTAACTGTGAAAAAACACCCTGAGCCTTGGCTATTTAATTTTTAACATCTTCACTGCTCCCACCATCTTTACTAATAATACTACCAAGGTAAGTGAAACTGCCCACCTGATCAATCTTTTCATTACCCAACGTCACCTTTTCATCTTCACTTATTCCTAGCCTTAGTGACTTGGTCTCCCTAACATTAATTTTCAAACCAATACTAGCACCCTGAACTCACAAAACCTCTAAAACTTCATTCATTTTGCTCACACTTTCATCTAGGATGCTTAAATCATCAGCATAATCTAAGTCCAGGAGACTTTTTCCTCCCCATTTGATTCCGTGGTCTCCCATTGCCTTTCCTGTGCTCCTGAAAACAAAGTCCATCAAAATAATCCATATAAAGGGGGATAGAACACAGCCCTGCTTAACTCCTGATTTAATACAAAACCAGCTGCTAACCTCATTTCCTACCTTAACCGCAGCAGTGTTATTCTCGTACATAGCACTAATCACTTTAATGTATTTGTCTGGTATACCATACAAGGATAAAACCTTTACTGAAGCTCCTCTATCAACAGAATCGAACGCTTGCTCATAATCTATAAAACTGAGGACCAAAGGTGTTTGAAAACTTAGGCACTTCTCAATTATTAACCTAAGAGTGAAAATTTGGTCAACACATCCTCTACCTTTTCTAAAACCGCACTGCTCTTCTCTTAAAACTTTGTCTACGGCATCTCTCAGTCTAAAAAGTATCATATTACTAAGCAATTTGCTACCTACAGAGACCAGACTAATGCCTCGATAATTACCACACTCACTTTTATCACCTTTCTTATAAAGTGGCTTAATTAAGGTTTTCCTAAAATCATTAGGTACTTCCCCTTTTTCAAAAATCATATTCATAATCTCCAATAACTTATTTCTAACCTCAGAGCCACCATATTTAAGAAACTCATTTACTACCCTATCAGCACCTGGAGCCTTATTATTCTTTAATCCTTTTAGTACTGTTTCTAATTCCTCCTCATAAAACAAATCTTCCTTCACATCCAAGGTATCACAAACTTTTTCATTTTCCTCTATATTTTTTCCTGCAACTCTATCTCGGTTAAGCAAATTCTCAAAATGTACGGCCCATCTCGCTTTAGCTTTTGTCTTATCGCTAATTGCCACCCCATTCCTATCTTTAACTGGGACAAGTCCGGATTGACTACTACCTCTCAATTTGTTAACGTGCCAGTACAATATTTTACTATTATGCCGTCTAGCTGCATCTTCTAAATCCTCGGCAATTTTATCCATGGCCTCCACTTCACACCTCCTTAGTTCATATTTCAATGCTTTCTCCACTTTCTTTACATTTCTTTTGTTTTCATGTGATCTATCACTCAGATAATTCTTGTACAAGTCCTTTCTCCTTTCTATTAAACTTAAAGCTTTTTCACTAATATTCTTAGCTGCAGTTCTAGCTTTCTTCCCTAATACACCTTCAGCAACTTCACAAATTATTTTTCTAAAATTATTCCAACCATCTTCCACATTATCAAATTTTAAACTCTCAAGTTTAGTATTCAACTGTTCCTGGAAAGTTTCTCTCAAATTCTCATCCTGGAGTCTACTAACATCATAACTTCCCGGGAGGTAATTACCCTTCCGATATTTCAGCTTTAAATTAACCCTTGACACTACTAGATGGTGATCTTTACTTTTAACATCAATAACAGCACTCCTATATACCCTAGTATCTTGTATTGATCCTGCCAGTCTTCGATTTACTATAACATAATCAATAAGGTTTGCTGTCTTACCATCACGTGAATACCATGTTAGCTTATGAGCCATTTTATGACCAAACACCGTATTGGTTATAACTAGATTGTTATACCTACAAAATTGCAAAAGTCTATATCCATTACTGTTTTCTTTTCCTACACCAAATTTACCTAAGCTGGGATACCATCTATCCTTATTTCTACCAACCTGGGCGTTAAAATCTCCCAGCAATAACATCATATTTCTACCTGGGACCTTGTCTATTTGCTCCTGTAACTGTAAGTAGAATTCATCTGAGTCACTAGTATCTCCACCTGTCGGTTCTACAGGGGCGTATACTACTATAACTGATACCTTGAACTTTCTAGTCATAAAATGAGCAATTAGTATTCTATTATTAATACCTTCCCAGCCTAAACAAGACTTAGCAGCTTCCTTATTCATCATGAGCCCTACTCCCTGTCTATGTAACCCATCCTTCCTGCCTGAGTAAACAAATTCTATATCACCTAATTTCATGCTTCCTACCCCTGGGGATTACATTTTTTATTGCACCCGAATACATTTTTTCGGTGGGAAGGGGGACGAATTTTCCACTGCGGGAATTTTACAAGGGGAGAATGTTCCATGGGGAGGGAATTTTGTAGGGGGTGAATTTTTCACGGTAAATTTTATGCTGGAGGAATTTGCCAGAATTCCTTTACGAAATTCTTCTTATGTCTCGCTTTCCTTCTGTTGACTCAGGTTTACGCGCGGAGGTGTTAAGGGTAATTGACTGGTGTAAATTTTCACCAGGATTGAATTGCCTAGAGAATATATTCGTTGGGGGGAAGATTTTTCTTGTGGAGATGGATCCAGATTTCCTGGCTTTAAATTTAAAAATTACCAGAAATTGAATAAAAAAAAGTTTTTTTCAACTGAAAGTAAGGAGCAACATTAAAACTTAAAACGTACACAAATTATTAACACTTATTACGTATATTAGGGGACACTTATTACGTATATTGGGGGATTAACCATCCTCAGCTTCTCGCTCTTTACGCTAACTTTTGAATTTTTGTCACAATTCTTTAAGAACGACTCCTGAAACGTTCGAAAGGTTCGTTTAATTAGAACAATAAGAAGTTTATTTTTTAAGTGCTAAAAAACTCTTGCGTAAATAGCGAAATGTTGAGGAGGAGTAACCCCCTCACATACGAAATAATTTTTATATATGTATAATATTTATCGTGATAAATATCGTGATTATATCGTGATTAAACATAATCGCGATTATAAATTTCTCCTGTTCGTAAGTTTTGCCTTCATATAAAAGGATTTCCTTATTGCCATAAAGGCAAGAAGATTTTGATCCTTTATTGTGTTTTTTAGTTGTGCAATAAGATCAGTGAAAACAGGGCCACAAACTGAAAAGTTTTGCACAGCCATATAAATTCTTACATTTCGCCAAAAACACCACAGTTGTTATAATTGCTTATTCCTATGTTTGGCTACGCCCTCAAATTGTTAAGTTATTTAAGGGGGTAATTAATTTCGGGGGTATTTGTGTGATTTATTTAGACATTTTTTTAATTGGGTTTATATTATATCTAATCACGATTAAATATAAAAACAGATTAATTCTATATTTAAACAGATTAAATATAAAATTACCTTAGACATATCGTGATTAAATACATATGCAATAAAACACTTTACAATCCTCTAAAAGGCTCCTTGGCCTGATAAAAGGAAGAAGACATACGAGTCACTTATTCAAAGAAAACAGTCACTTACTAACTTACGGCGAGACGAGAAGAAAAAAAGCGAGGAAGTTATTGAATACAAAAATTAAATAGATTAGATAGTTTATATAGAATAAATAGACTCCAATGAATCCTGCGCGAAAAGTGAATATAATAAGACTGAATGCCTTATAATCCATGGACGGTTCTTTAGATATTGTAAGGTTTTTCTTGGCCTTCCCTCACGGATCAGGAATACTTACATTGTTAAGAAATACAGAGTTTTTAATATTACGTTGAAAATGAAAGAACTTGCTTTAAGGTTTGAAAAGTGTAGTGAATGTATCGTTGATTTTCTTCTTAATTGCATCCGATAGTATTGTTATTCATCAGAGGTGATTTCATTGCATCTTTTATATCATATGCTGTGTTTCGCTTGTGTGTGTAATTTACTCACGTACTTACTAGAGGGATATTAAAATATCACAGAGAGGTGTTTAAGGGTTCATTTGAAAAAAAATGCTGCTAAATCTAGTGCCTTTTGTAACTTGACTTACTTGACTTGACTTAAAGTTCTTGCTCGGCAGCGTCGCCAGCGTAGACGGAATCCGACATCAGCGCCATTAGTCGTCTCCAGAATGGCCTGTTTTAGGCAAGGGTAGGAGCTTCGCTTGGGTCAATTCCCCACGCTGTGAGTCGTTCGCAGATGGTATCCGCCCATCTCATACGTGGTCTACCTCTGGGGCGTTTCCAGCCGTTTGCAGTTGGATCGAAGTCAAATATAAGATGAAAAAGTGTTTCAGTGGGTAGGCGAATTAAATGACCATACCAACGCAGCGAGCGGCACTCAATCTGTTTGGACAGTGGTGGTAGTTTAAAAGACCGGAGGATATCCATGTTCCATAGCCTGTCGAGCTACCTAAGGTGTTCGATTTTGCGAAGGTGTTTTGTCTGGACAGCATCTACCTTCATCATCTGCGACTGAGTCAAAGGCAAAGTCTCTGAAGAGTACAACAGAACACTTGCTACTGGGACAGAGTAAATGCAAGCTTTCGTGAAACGGCTGATCTAAGCTTGTGGAATATTGTCCTCAGTATGCGGCCGAAAACGGTGTTCGCCTTTGCCACCATCGCTGATATCTCTGCATCTAGATTTTCTTTTGGGCAAACAAATGAACCAAGGTAGGTGGCCAAAATACTTGGCCAAATACTTCTATAGTTTTCAGGGGGTTGCATGTTGTCTTGTCTACAGGCAATATTTTGATCTTGGTCCAGTTTACATTTACACCAAGTTTTTCTGTAACAGATGCTAGCGTTTCCAGGGCAGTCCTGATGTCAGTGAGATTTTCGCATACCAATGCAACACCGTCAGCAAAGTCAACATCTGACATAGCTCTTACAGCAAAATCAATGCCAAACGGATACGTCAGCAGTGTTTTGTGGAGAAAATGGTCCTTGATGCAGCTGAAGAGTTTGGGAGCAGCATCGCAGCCCTGCCGAACAACATTTCTAATTAGGAAATGTGATGAGAGCTAGCCATTTACAATGACAGCACTTTTGGTCTTATTGTAAAGTTCTTTGAACTGATTGACAATTTTCTTAGGTACATCAGTAGATTGAAGGATCAGCCAAATTGACTGTCTACTGACAGTGTCGAAAGCAGATCGAAAATTGACGAAGGCAATGTATGCCTTCCTTTTTTCTTCTAGAGTTTTCTCTATCAGATGTCTAATTGTATAGCTTTGCTCAGTGGTGGACCTACCCGGCATGAACCCAGCTTGTTGGTGGCGACTAAAGGGATGGAGGTACTTTGTTGCCCGCTTGAGAAACAGCATGGTGAAAAGTTTTACGGGTACCGAGAGCAGAATTATTCCACGATAGTTATTACATTCTGCTTTACTTCCTTTCCTCTTGTAGACTGGAACAAGTAAGCCCGTCTCCCGGTCTGATGGTATCGTTTCAGAGCGCCACACAGTATCAAACAGCACTTGTAGCCAGAAGGTCATGGAGGGATCGCCATTTCTAAGGAGGTCTGATGTCAGGCCACACACTCCCGGTGCTTTGTTGTTCTTCAGCTTTCATACTGCTGCTTCAATTTCTTCTGCTGTCAATTTAGTGCCATTGGGGGCAGGTGTAGGATTATCAGCAGCAGCAGTAATCTGGTGTTCCATTTTGTCAAGTGGGTCTGAGTTTAGTAGCTTCTCGAAGTGGTGTTCCCACTGTCAGAGGCAATGTGATTGGTCATAAATATTCTCGTCACTGGCGTTACGGAGATACGATGTAGTTTGAGTGTATTGAACTACGACCTCTGGAAGGATTTTATATGTGGCTCGAATGTCTTTTTTTTTGGTGGCCTCTTGGAGCTCGCGTGCTTTATTGTCAATGAAGATCTTACAGTCTTTGTGCAGCATGTTGTTACGCTCTTTATTTAATGGCTGTTCGTAGTGCTAGCTACCGCTGGCACCACTGTTCGTGGTGTTTTGCCACCAGTGTTATACTGGTAGGCCACAACGCCACTGGCGTGGAAATATACGGGTGTCACCACTTATTGGAGGGGAAAGCCCCGGCCCCAAATTATAATGCTATGCCCGTGTCTACCACACCGGTTCTGCAAATATCGGGTTTGGTACCACCCTATTTACAGTATACCCTGTCCAAGGGTATGATAACGCGATCGAGTGGTCAAATAGCCACTTTCTAAAGCCAAATGTACCCGCCTTGGGTTACGGCTAGAAAATCTCTTAACTCTCTCCTTGGAGGCAACAAACCTTCCTGTCAATATAATAATGACGGTACCTCGTAGATCTATTCCTACCCTGCCTATCACCCTGCCCATACCCTATTACCCTGCCTATACCCTGCCCATATCCTGTCTATTCCTACCTATACGCTTGCATGTCCCCGCGAAAGCGGGCTTCCCGTCTGCGATCAATAATGGCGAGGGACTTGTTGCTGATCCAGTCTTTTTTGTGACGCTGCAACTCTAGATGCAGCTGCAACAGAATTCTCTTAGAAGACCTTCCATACGCCTTCACTATCATCGCACTGCGTAAGAACCTCGAATCTGTTGGGTGTTTTGACCTGATACTGCTTAGCCAAAGCAGGGTCCTGCTGGATACGGTTGGTATAAATTTTCCGAGGTGTCTGGCTGGTTTTTGTAGCTTTTAGGCAAGGCCTGATTTTGGCTGCAACAAGTCGATGGTCGGTGTTCCCAAATTCGGCACCTCGGTATGTGTGACAATTCTCTACAGACGACAGCCATCGCCGGCGTATGATGATGTAGTTGAGCATCTTGTTCGTTGATCCATCATTGCTGTACCAGGTGTATTTGGCTATGTTGGGTCTCTGAAACGATGTGTTTGCAATGGCAAGATTTGGGGCGAGACAGCAGTTCAGCATTCTGTCTTCGTTGTCGCTTAGGCTATCTACTGTTGCGGGTCTAACAGCAAAATCCCACATGACAGACTCATTTCAAGTTTTAGCATTCATATCTTCTAGAAGGAGGAGGTGGTCATGGGGAGGTACTGACGAGGGCTCAGAACTTAAAAGGGTAGAGAAGTCATCCTTATCTTCTTCCTCGGCTTCATTTGTGGGGGCGCAACAGGCTCTCGGGAGTGTGGGTTTTACTGTTGCGAATGACAGGAGGGCATTGCGTACTGCACTGTTCAGCACTAGGCCAACGCCTCCTCGTTTCTGGTGATCACCAGACCAAAGTAGTGTGCGCCCTTCACAAATGTATTCTTCAGCATCACCAGATAGATGTGTTTCAGTGATTCTAGCAATTGTAACTTTATATTTTTTAATTCTCTGGCTAATAGAACCTTTGGACTGGATTGGTTCAGTGTCAGAACATTCCAGGTGGCCACATTAATGCCACCTTGGTCAATGATATTCGGAGGTAATTATTTGTGGGCGGTCTGGGATCAAGACGGGGTTTGAGATGATGTATCCGAGGCTGAATTTCTGGTTCCATTCGTAGCAATAGGAGTTTCAGGAGGAGGGCTACCAACCGAAACATCCCTCGATGTATTTGGTTCTCTGGTGGCTAGCCAGATATCCAGAGGCACGTGTAGGTCGCTCTTCATGCACCAATTTGCATGGAAACTAACTCCGGACGAGCACCATTACCTCCAATAATATTTTTACTCTTTTTTAAGCAAAAGCATTATTGATAAATAGACCAGTTCCTTTTTTTATATTACCTGACGATCAAAATAACTTAATTCCCTCAAACGTTTTAGGGTCGAGAAGAAAGAATCAAAAAAGAGAAACGATAAGTGGCAAAGGGAGAAAGAAAAGGAAGACTAAGAAAAAAGACTAATATGTAGCAACAAAATCAAATATTTTTAGTATTTCAATTCTGGAACGAGGACACCAGTTGTCAATTCTTTCTATTTAATGGAAACAACTTTTCTACAGCCTCCTACCAAACCCTAAAAAAATAATATTCAGCTCTTGACATCGGTAATTGTATGATTTCCCTCTCCGTCCAAAATAAAAATTAAACTTCAAAATTTTTATTTTTATACTCGTGTACGCGATTTTAAAGATTTTAAGGATGCCTTGGTCAGGGACTTAAAAATGATTATATATTAATTTTGTTTAGTCACTTAAAATTGTTTTCAAAGTTTCGTCTCTTAAATAATTTTCATCGTATTTAGTATTGAACGAATTTCCGCCATCGCATCGTTGCAAGAAAGAAAAAATGGTAAACCATATGAGTACAACGAAAACAAAAATTTATAAATTCTACATAGTTCACTTAAAAACCAATAAAGCTTCGATCAACTTAAAGACGCCTGGCGAAGAGTGTTTAATGGAGTTATGATGGTAAGAAAAAAGTAAGGATTTGTTGTTTTAGTATTTATTGTGAACTGGGAGTGGAACCTTACAATTACCCCTCCACGTAAAAGAAACACAACTAAATTTCAACTTTCTAAGTCAGCAATTGTAGTTACAGCCAGCTGCGGATCGAGGGATTGGGGTACCAATTTTGTGCAATTTCCCTCAATATTAGTTATATATCTGCTCCTGGTTATATGCGTAAAATATACTTACTAATTCCCATAAGAATAAATGCACCAATTAGCATGAGTATCGTTTGAACAAAATCTGTCCATATAACTGCTGACAAACCTCCAGCAATAGTAAAGAGTGCAGCTATTGCGAGTAAGAAAATAATTGATAAATATAAACTTTCTTCACTAGTGTTCCCAATGGCTAACTGGATAAATAAGGCTCCAGCATAAAGATCAGCCTACAAAAATACAACATTTCTAAAAAATGAAAAGCTAAAGCCTGCAAAAATACAACATCTCTAAAAAATGAAAAGCTAAAGCCTGCAAAAATACGACATTTCTAAAAAATGAAAAGCTAAAGAACCAAGGGACGTAATTTTTAAATATTCAAGAAAATCATAAAACAAGGATATCAAATATGCTGCTCTATAATAGGAATTTACAACATAAACTATCATTTCCAAAAGAGAATGACAGGGGGGGGGGTTGCTTTATGCTTAGTCCATTTCACTCAATCACATCCTCTACCCATGAAATAGTTTTATTCTCAACTAAGTAGGGGTGGCTGGGTAATCTTTGTAATCCCCCTAAAATAGCTGGCTCACAGAACTGTTTAAGAGCAATATGTCTTTACAGTTGTTAGCAAAATTTCTACCAGGGTTAACTACCATAGGCAGCACAAAAGCGCTGCCTAAGTGAAGAGCAAAGTGGACATGCAATGTATTATTCATATATTTTTTCTAACCAAGGCATTTCGCATAGAAGTTTTCATTGAAACTTATAAAAATGAGCCCATTCGAGGTCCAGTAATTATGTCTTTGGGGACCCCCCCCCCCCTCCTTCAGAATCTTCAGAGCAAGGGTTATAAGCTAGACTAGTAACCCATAATAAACATAAACTTTGTATAGAAGGGGTGTTTGTGTAAACGTTGGATGGGGTTGATTTGATTGGGAACAGAAAGTTCGAATTCCTGTTGTGAGATTTAAAAGTGGCCGTAGGGCATTTAACCCCCTCCATGTCCTTTTTTTCTCAAACGCATCCGATCAAAATTTTGAGCCAGCTATTTTGTTCAGATAGTTCAAAGATGAAATAACTATGCCTCCTGGGTTGACCAAATCTCTCAAAGCCCCCAGGGCGACGACTGTAAGTTATTAAAGCCGTTTATTGATGAAGTATAAGGTGATTATGGAAAGGGTGGCCGTATGAGCCTTGGAGGAGGCGCACTCGATTTGAAATTGTAAGTTCTAGTTCCCTTTTAAAGAGTCAAAAGTGATTGCAGGACAATCAGCCCCTCTTGACCAGGGGCGGATCCAGGATTTCTTAAGGGGGGGGGGGGGTGCAAAATAGGTTGATCGGATAAACTTGCGTTAGGAGCAAGCTTATTTAACACATACTTGAGTTAATTAAGTAAATTACATTACTTGCGACTACGTTAGGGAGGCGCCCACCCCCTCCCCTGGATCCGCCACTACTCTTGACCCCTGTTCTACCGAAGGCTTATGATCAAAACTTTGAAATAACAATTTTGCTCAAAATGAGGGTCAAATAACTAGTTTTCTTGATTTGATAATTCCCCCAACCTTCGGGGCAGGGCTCTAAGCTATGCTAGTTGCCCATTGTTCACATAATGTTTTTTTTGGAAAGTGTGGCCGTGTAATCTTTGAAGGGGACTCATTCGATTGGAACTTGAAAGTTCTAGTACTTTTTGAAGAGTCAAAAGTGATTGGAGGGTAACCAAACCCCCTTAACCTTTTTAGATGCTTCATGTTCTTATTACTAATCAAATCAAAACAAAAATTGGTCAACACACTGAAAAGCTTTAGTAGCTATGCCTCCTGGGATGCAATGCCCCAACAGCCCCCAGGGCATTGATTTTAAATTATGTATTTTGACCTTTTTTTGCATGCAGGATTTAGCATTACGAAATTTTTTTGCATAGATTCTGATTTTAATTTTGGCCCTTACTGATAGCTCAATATTAATTGCTCATTCAATTAGGGCCTTCAAATAAAATAATAAATTACCCAATCATTATCAAGGCATTTTTTAGTTCTTTTTCTGTCTTTTTATTTTTCTTTTCTACAGAAATGAATTAAAAGGGAAGAAGGATTGAATAACAAAGAACACGTTTTTTTAAACAAAAGTAAAGAGAAAAGCTATTTCTTTAGCACCCCCTCCCCCCGCAAAAAACTAACAAATATTTCTCAGAACAATACTAAAACTTAAAAGAAATAGACATCAGACTTCAAATTGAAATCAATAATGAACTTATAATGCTCA
>JAQQPU010017334.1:0-13260 GCA_029168905.1 Artemia sp. Kazakhstan ARC1039 | reverse complement strand
AATTTGAACTGAATTTGAACTTGAAGCAAGATAATGTAAAGTTCACTTTTGTTTCTACTTATTGTGTTTACTTATGATGGAAAGACAGTGAGGTCTTCGTCGCTATTTAGGATCGAAGATCAGACTGAATTTGATCTTTGAACTGAATTTGAACTAAATTTGAATTTGAAGCAAGATAATGTAAAGTTCACTGTTGTTTCTACTTATTGTTTGTACTTGTGATGGAAAGACAGTGTAGTCTTCGTCGCTATTTAAGATCGAAGATCAAACTGAAATTGATCTTTGAACTGAATTTGAATTTGAACAAAGATAATGTAAAGTTCGCTGTTATTTCTACTTATTGTTTGTGCTTATGATGGAAAGACAGTGTGGTCTTCGTCACTATTTAGGATTAAAGATCAAACTGAATTTGATCTTTGAACTGAATTTGAATTTGAACCAAGATAATGTTAAGTTCACTGCTGTTTCTACTTATTTTTTGTACTTATAATGGAAAGACAGTGTTGCTTTCGTCGCTATTTAGGATCGAAAATCAAGATGAATTTGATTTTTGAGCTGAATTTGAACTGAATTTGAGTTTGAACCAAGATAATGTAAAGTTCACTGTTGTTTCTACTTATTGTTTGTACTTATGATGGAAAGACAGTGTGGTCTTCGACGCTATTGAGGATCGAAGATCAAACTGAATTTAATTTTTGAACTGAATTTAAACCAAGATAATGTAAAGTTCACTGTTGTTTCTACTTATTGTTTATGCTCATGATGGAAAGACAGTGTGGTCGTCGTCGCTATTTAGGATCAAAGATCAAACTGAATTTGATCTTTGAACTGACTTTGAACTGAATTTGAACCAAGATAATGTAAAGTTCGCTGTTGTTTCTATTTATTGTTTGTACGTATGATGGAAGGACAGTGTGGTCTTCGTCGCTATTTAGGATCAAAGATCAAACTGAAGACTTTTTTTTTTTTTTTTTTTTTTTTTTTTTTTTTTTTTTTTTTTTTTTTATTTTTTTTTTTTTTTTTTTTTTTTTTTTTTTTTTTTTTTTTTTTTTAAGGTTGTCATAGTTTCCACATAAAGTTTGTTGAAAATACTTTAAAAGCTACACTCGGTAAATTTCAACCAACGAATAAATTTGTTGCACTAAACGAGTAGAGGACAAATTAAACAGCACCACAGGAAATTTTATCCAGAAGCACATTTTAGAAATATAACAGTAGTAAAAACTTTCTTCAGAAATTGCACAGATCAAAGGGCACGGAAACGGAAAATCCGTCAGGGTCAGAGTGATCGAACCCCTGTAATCCCATTGTAATGCGCTAAAAATTTGTCATTGCGCGTGCGTAGAACGCAGAGTCATGAAGAGAGGTAACCAATTGATGTGTCCCAATAATCTTAATGGAAAGTGTAGGACTTTTTCCTACTGTTTATATATATTTATACTGTGCCCAGAAGCAAGCTGGTCTGGGGAGGAGTAAACAAAGCAAAATCATTTTTTTAAGTAAAAATGAAACGCTTGTCAAAAATTTGGCCTTTTGGTATCGGCCATTTTCATTTGCTGACCCGTCTACTTAGTGCATAGTTTTGTCGTTCGATAGTTAATGTTGTATTTGCGCGCTTTAAGATTCACTAGGATCTTAACGATAATGCATAAAATGGCGTATTAGGATGTGACAACTTTGTCAAATTGTTCAGTATAATACCAGGAAATATTAGAAGTATTGCTATTGCCTTTGACAACAATTCAAATAAAATTTTCATATGCAGCGCATAGCGCTGTCTAAGTGAAGAATGGTGTTGACACAATGTGTTATTTATTCATTTTTTCAGACGAGGATACTTCATTTTTCAGACGAGTTGTCGCTGAAACTTTGAAAAAGGCTTTTTCGATTGAAAATTCTAGTGCCCTTTTGAATAGTCAAAAGTGTTAGGAGAGCAACCAGTCCCCCCCCCATGCCCGTCGTTTCTCCAAACACAACAGAACAAAATTTTGATATAGCCACTTGATTCAGCATAGTTGAAAAGTCCAGTAATTGTGTCTTTGAAGATAACACCCCCCGCAGGCATCGAGTACTAACATATAAGGTTCGCCCTAGGGGTATATAATTCCTAATGGCAGGGAAGGTCATTTAAGCTTTAAAGGAGGCTCATTAGGTTAGAAATGGGAAGTTCTAGTTCCCTTTTAAGAGTCAAAATTGATGGAGGGTAATTAGCTCCCCCCCCCCCATGACGCTCTCTTTTCTCCAAACGCATCTGATTGAAATTGTGAGATTGTCTTTTGTTCAAAATAGTCCAAAGAACATATAATAATGCCTCCAGGAATGACACAACTCCCCTGAGCCCTGGGACAAGGGTCGTAGGTTATGCACCGAAGGAATATAAGGTTTTTATAGTATTTTTGGTTTTATAAACTTTAAACGGGGCTCGTTTGATTGGAAATTGAAAGTTATAGTGCTATTTTTAAGAGTCAAAAGGGATTTGAGGACAACCAGCCCCCCCCCCCCCCCCCCCCATCCTAAAAATCATCCAATCAAAATTTTAGGATATCTATTTTCTTCAGCGTTGTTGGAAGGTCCAACAATTGTGCCTTTGGGGATGTCCCCTCTCCCACAGCCCTCAGGGCAAGGGCTGTAATTGGTCAATTCGTTCAATGCTTGCATATAGTATTTGTTATTGTGAAAGTTATGTATTTTTTACATTTACTTTCCCAAAATAAAAAGGGTATTCAGGTACACCTTTCACGGATTGTTAAGGGGAGTGTTGAAATAAATCAAAACATGCTATGTTTATATGGGTTGTCAAAAGGGTATAACTCACGAATGACTGAGTATGTAAATTTGGAATTTTCAGGGAATGATAAGAGAGATGATCAATTGACGGAAAACGCAATATTTGCAAGCTGCTACAACTATTCCTACTACAGCTACCACTGCTTATGCTCCTACCGCAGCTACTACTACTATTACAACTACTATCACTGTAACTGCTGTTTCTGTAGTGATCACTACCAAGGCTCATGATATTGAAATAAACATCTGAGGAAACGTTAAGGGAGAGTTGAACTAAATCAAAATATACTGTGTGTATACAGATTGCTCAACTGACCAAAAGGCAACATGGGCCTGGTACTACTACTATTAATACTGCTGCTGCTGTTCTTACTACTACTACTACTAGTGATACACAATTAAGGTTATGCTAATGAATCTGAAAATTTGAGAGAATATTTAGGAGAATTTGAACTAAATCAAAACACACTATATGGATGCAGATTGTCAAAAGGGTGTTCCTCAAGAATAGATTTGGGTATTGAGTTATAACTTTCAGAGAATACTTAAAGGGGGAGATCAATTTAAAGAATGGTAGTATCGCTGCTGTTTCGTGCACACCTCGTATGATGAAAAAAATCAAATTGTTCAGGAGACAGTAAAAACTGATTTGTGGGTCCTATTTTTTAGATAAAAATACCGAAAAGTTCTATGTCACTCAGAAAAAAATCCTTTGTACGTAGACATAAATTTTAATTATAAACAATTTGAAACTGTATAAAGAGCTCAGCCGCGGTGTGTGTGGCTCCAATTTTGTTTATACGAGGTGTGATAATTAACTTTCCTCGAAAATGCAAAATATACGAGGTATTCACAAGTCCAACGAAGAAAAGAGAAACTGCTACCTTCAGGTTCTAAAGGGTTGAAAATCTGTTTACAGGGTTTGTCGAGTATAATGACATTGTTGTCTATTGGCCACAGATTTAAGATAGGTTATTTGTGTTTAAATCAAAATCATTCTGGGCGTAATAGGAAACCAAAAATTGATTATAATCAAATATAATCAAGATGCATTACTTAAGTTTAATACCCTTGTAGATAGCATGAGTAGCTTGTGGCAACACACCCAGTAATATAATGAGCTCATTTGCCTTACATGAATCATTTCTAAATGAAGTGGAAATTTTTGAAATTTCGGTTCTTTCACAGCCCCTTTTGGCAGAATGGTCCATTCGTTCGTATGTCTGAGCTTTTAATAAACATATTTATCGAAACGTAGTCCTTTGGAAAATGTATGATTTACTTATTTTACTCGGTAAGGGTAAGGATCACGCCAAGTATTCTTCATTTCAGATTCATGCATGTTTAAATGTATATATCTCTGTCTTCGCATCGGGTTTCAATCATCCGGTGTACAATGTTACACTCCATTTGTGTGTGTCCTTTTTCGAGATACTTCTGTATTACTGTAACTCGATGTGTAATAGCAAAATGGGCAAGTGCATTAGAAAGAATTCCGTTCGTGTTCCAATATGAACATCCTTCGCTCCACATAATTATTGTCTCAGCGTTTGGATATGACCTTATCAGATGTTCTAACCTGTAAATAACACAAGAGAAAAATTCGGATGTATTCAACTATCCTTCAGTCTCGCCCCATACTAAATTCAATACGTCACAACTCACAACATCGTAAGAAGTCCAAACATATAAAAGTTTCAGTTTGTAGTAGAGAGACAACATTTATGTTCGGACAAAGCATTGTAGAGTTAAGGTCATGAGTTGTCACCACAAACAACCCTGAACTTCCTTTGGCTTTGTTTTTGTCACTGTTTTTGTTTTTGTTTTTATCATAGATTCTTCTGTCTTTAATATGTGGTCAAAATACTCTTCTTTGGTAAGATTCTTTAAATTACATTAATTACATTGGTCACTTAACTTATTTAACTTACACTGGTCCTTCTTCGACTTGAAAATCTCAATGTGCTTCTTTTTCAACAGTTGTGTAAAAAAGTCATAGCTAACAATGTCACCTTTTCCTTTTCTTATATTATCCCTAAACATAAAAAAAAAACAGATTTGCAGTCCCAAAAGGATACTCGAAGTACTTGTTCTTGTCCCAGGCTTTATAGTTGTGTGACAAGACCTTCGGGAGATCACCGAAAAACTTCTCTGTACCTTGTTTTCTTCCTGCAAAGCTGAGTGATCTCTTAGTATCCGATCGAGTTGAGACTTTTGGGTGGTTTGAATCTTATGATGGATAGATGCCGTCCTTTGCTATTTGTCCAATTCTTCACTTCCCATTTGTACATTCTAAATGTAGTCAAAATCACTAGCTTGAAAACTCTTAACATCCCCTTTGAGGTTCTCAAGTTATATTTTAGGGTTCCTTTTCTCCTAGAAGGGCCAAGATCAGCCTCCTTGAATTACTCACAATCCTCGCAACCGATAAGTGAAGCTATGTAGACTTTCTTTTCTTCTCTAGACATTTATCTAAAAGCTACCAAACAAGCTCTGCATCTCAATTTCAGCAATGGTTGTTTATTTTCGGTAACCATTCGTAAACTCAGACCTTCTTTATTACAATGCATTTACATTACAATATTTGCATTGAGATCCAGCTATTCGGTCAGAATTTGAATCTTTAGTAGCTTCCCACTCACCAACTTCCCTGTTCTTTACTTTTTTCCATTGTATTCTTTCCCTTGGAATATAGGAAAATAAGGTTTCAATCAGTTTCCCTATGCTTTGATCTGCCTTTGTTCTTGTTCTTTTTTGTCTAAATAATGTTGCATTCTTTATCACTGAGCTGTTTATTTTTGTGTCCAAAATATTTTCTGAAAATCTCGTAGATATATGCCATAAATTGATAGGTTCCTACTTTCGTTGGCAGGTATATTTGGTGAGAACACTTTTATCTGGCGATTCAGCCAGAGGACTTTCACCAGAAACATTTTCTTTTTGAACCATTTGTAAATCAAACAATATTAACATTTTGATTAATAAATATCAGTATATGCATATTAAACATGTTCTTTTTTGAACTTTAATAAATCAAACAATATTAACATTTTGATTAATAAATATCAGTATATGCATATTAAATTGACAATGCACATTCATTTGTATTGTTTTCAGTAAAATGCAAATTATGTTTTGGCCTCGGGAGCAGAGGGGTTTTGGGCCTTACTCATATTAATTTCTGCTCGTTTTTATTTTGACTCGGTTATTTATGTAATCTCTGTTCGTTTTGGGTTTCATTTATTTATCGATGCTGATCTGTGGTAGTTTCACGCTTGGTAGATTATTTGATTTAATTTTTGCTCATTTTTGGTTTAATAGAGTTCTTTACTTTTCTTTGAAAAACTTATTTTGTGGAAAACGTTTTCTTAATTAATTTCTGTTCATTTTATATTGACATAGTATTTTCAGGGAAAAAGAAAGTAATATTTTAAATTTTTTGGTTTTTTAAGACTTTATAGTTGGGCCTGCTGTTTGTATGCTGGAGAAAAATTTTCAGCAATTTTTAACAACATACACCCTTTTAAATATCTGGACATAAATAGCAGTGTATAATTTAGTTTCATACCTCCTCTAGTTGACCTGAAATAGAAAACTTGATACCATTCGCAAAAACATCTGTTTACTTTCTTTGATAAATTGGATACACTTACGCTATTTTGATTTGGTTAAATTTTAAGAGAAGAATTAGCATTAACAGAGTTCATGTTGATTTAATTTTTAGGCAACATTTAGTTTTTAAATATAATGGGGAAATTGGAAGGTGGGCGTAGGAGGGGGATTAGTTGCCCTCCAATCACTTTTCAACTATTAAATAGGGCACTAGCCCTTTCTATTTTCAATCGAATGAACCCTTTTCGAAGTTTCTACAACTCCTTCTATACGAAGTGCCCTGGTAAAAACAAAAAAAAATATTTTGTACCCACATCGCTCTTCATACTATAAAAATGTCAAGCCTTCCAATCACTGTTGACTACTAAAAAGGGCACTAGCCGTTTCAATTTCCAATCTATTGGCTCCTTTTTGAGTTTCTACGTCAACACTTTCTATAAACACCTTAAATACAAACACCTCACAGCAATGAGGGCTATGAGGGAGTTGTCATCCTCAAAGACCTAATTTCCAGAACTTTCAACTACGTTGAAGAAAATGGCTATCTCAAAATTTTGATTGTATGTGTTTGGGGAAATCGTGGGTGTGAGAAGGGCATTAGTTTGCTCTCCAATCACTTTCAACTATTAAAAAAGGCACTAGCTCTTTCAATTTCCAATCGAATGAACTATTTTTGAAGTTTCTACGACAACGCTTTCTATAAAATCGTATATGCCCCCAAAGCATAACTTACAACCCTTGCCCCTTAGGGGTGAGAGGAGGGTTTTCATCCTCAAAGACCTAATTTCCAGAACTTTTAAATACGTTAAGCAAAATGGCTATCTCAAGATTTTAATTGGATGTGTTTGGGGAAATGGTGGGCGTGAGAGGGGGGTTAGTTGCCCTCCAATCACTTTCGACTATTGATAAGGGCACTAGCCCTTTCATTTTCCAACTGAATGAGCCCTTTTTGAAGTTTCTACGATTCTATAAAAACCTTATATGCCCCCAGGGCAAAATTTAAAATCCTTCTCCAGAGGGCTGTGGGGGAGTGTCATCCTCAAAGACATAATTTCCAGACCTTTCAACTACGTTAAAAAATGGCTATCTCAAAATTTTGATTGGATATGTTTGGATATAAAAACCCTTATATGCCCCCAGGGTAAAACTTGAACCCTTCTCCAGAGGGCTCAACTACGTTAAAAAAATGGCTATCTCAAAATTTTAATTGGATATGTCTGGGGAAATGTTAGGCGTGAGAGGGGGGTTACTTCCCGACCAATCACTTTCAACTATTAAAAAGGGTACTAGCCCTTTCAATTTCCAATCAAATGAGCCCTTTCTGAAGTTTCTACGGCAACGCTTTCTATAAAAAAAAAAACTCTTATTCCCCCAGGGCATAACTTACAACCCTTGCCCTGATGGCTGTGGGGGGAGTGTCATCCTCAAAAACATAATTTCCAGACTTTTTAACTACTTCGAACCAAATTGATATCTAAAAATTTTGACTGGGTAATGTGTTTGGGTAATTGGTGGGTGTGAGAGGGGGGTTAGTTATCCTCCAATCACGTTCGACTATTAAAAAGGGCACAAACCCTTCTAATTTCAATCGAATGAGCCCTTTTTGAAGTTTCTACAACAACACTATCTATAACAAACTTACCGGCCCCCAGGGTATAACTTGCAACCCTCGCCTTGAGGGCTCTGAGAAGGTTATTATCCTCAAAGACCTATTTTCTAAAACTTTTAACTACGTTGAATAAAATGGTTATCTAAAAATTTTCCGTGGATGTGTTTTGTTGGAAAAGGTTGGCGTGAGAGGGGGGTTAGTTGCCCTCCAATCACTATCGACTATTAAAAAGGGCACTAGCCCTTTGAATTCCCAATCGAATTAGCCCTTTTTCAAGTTTCTACGACAAAGCTTTCAATAAAAACCTTATATGCCCCCAAGGTAAAACTTACACCCTTACCCTGAGGGCTGTGGGGGGAGTGTAATCCTCAAAGATATGGATAAAAATGGCTATCTCAAAATTTTGATTGGGTGTGTCTGGATAAATCATGGGCGTGGAAGGGGTGTTAGTTGCCTTCCAATCACTTTCGACAATTAAAAAGGGCATTAGCCATTTCAATTTTCATTCAAATGAGCCCTTTTTGAAGTTTCTACGAAAACACTTTCTATAAAAACCATATATGCTCCCAGGGCATAACTTACAACCCCTGCCCTGTGGGCTATGGGGGGGGGGGGTGTCATCCTCTCTGCAATAGGCTAAAAATTATAATTTACATAACTTTCAAATACGTTGAACAAAATGGCTATTTCAAAATTTTGATTGGATGTGTTTGGGGAAATGGTGGGCGTGGAAGGGGTTTAAGGTGTCTTCCAATCACTTTCGACTGTTGAAAAGAGTACTAGCCATTCCAATTTCCAATCGAATGAGCCCTTTTCAAAGTGTCTACGACAACTCTTTTGATACAATGTGTCCTGGTACGGCAAAAAAATGAATCGATACGAAGTCTCCAAAAATATTTGGGGGAATTGTGGGCGTAAGAGGGGGGTTAGTTGCCTTCCGATTACTTTCAACTATTAAAAAGAGCACTAGCCCTTTGAATTTCCAGTCGAATGAGCCCTTTTTCAAGTTTTTGCGACAACGCTTTCTATAAAAACCTTACATACACCCATGGCATAACTTACAACCCATGCCCTGAAGACTGTTGAGGGAGTGTCCAGCTCAAAGATATAATTTCAGAACCTTTCAACTGCGTTGAACATAATGGCTATTTTACAATTTCGACTGGATGTGTCTGGGGAAATGGTAAGCGTGGAAGAGGTGTTAGTTACCCTCCAATCACTTTCGACAATTAAAAAGGGCACTAGCCATTTCAATTTCCAATTTTATGAGCCCTTTTTGAATTTTCCACGACAACGCCTTCTATAGAAACCTTATACGCCCCCAGGGCATAACTTACAACCCTTGCATTGAGGGCTCTGAGGGCGTTATCATTCTAAAAGACATAATTTCCAGAACTTTCAACTACGTGAAAAAATTTCTATCTTAAAATTTTGATTGGATGGGTTTGGGGAAAAGGTGGGTGTGGGAGGGGGATAGTTGCACTCCAATCACTTTCGGCTATTAAAAAGGCCACTAGCCCTTTGAATTTCCAATCGAATGAGCCTTTTTTGAAGTTTCTACGACAACGCTTTCTATAAAAATCTTATATGAACCCAGGGCATAACTTAAAACCCCTGCCCTGAGAGCTGTGAGAGAGTGTCTTCCTCTGGAAGTCAACTACTCTGAACAAAATGGCTATCCCAAAATTTTGATTGTATGTTTTTGGGGAAAAGGTGGGTGTGGAAGGGGTGTTAGTTACCCTTTCGACTATTAAAAAGGGCACAAAACACTCCAATTTCCAATCGAATGAGCCCTTTTTGAAGTATCTACGACAACTCCTTCGATACGAAGTGCCTTGGTCTAAAAAAAAAAATAAACAATGCATTGTGTGCCAACATCGTTCTTTAATTAGGCAGCGCGATTGCGCCGCCTATGATAATCCAACTGAAGGCAGTAGGGGTACATAATCTTCTTATTCTTTCTGAACTGAAAATGTGTTCAGTGTTAGGATCTGGAATCCATTTTGTTCAACGTAGTTGAAAGTTCTGATAATTATATCTTTGAGCATGACTCTCCTCCCCCCCTCCCCAAGGTATTCAGGGAAAGGGTTATAAGTTATGCCCTGAGGGCA
This sequence comes from Artemia sp. Kazakhstan ARC1039, assembly GCA_029168905.1. Taxonomy (NCBI): domain Eukaryota; kingdom Metazoa; phylum Arthropoda; class Branchiopoda; order Anostraca; family Artemiidae; genus Artemia; species Artemia sp. Kazakhstan ARC1039. The sequence goes on along the minus strand of JAQQPU010017334.1, from coordinate 3,141 downwards.
TATATGGTTCTTATGGAAGGAATGCTCGTATAAACTTTAGAGAGGGTTCATTTGATTAGAAATCCAAAGTCTAGTTCACATTTTAAGCGTCAAAAGATATTCAAGGGTATTCAGCCCCCCCCCCCACGTCCTTTTTTCCCAAATGCATCCAATAAAATTTTGAGACAGCTATTTTGCTAAAAATAGTTTAAAGATCTTCTGACAACAACTCCGGTATCAACAAAACCCCCAGGGCCCAAGGGAGGCGTTGTAAGTGATGCCCTAGGGGCATATATGGTTCTTATGAAAGGAATGCTCGGATAAACTTCAAAGAGGGGTCATTTGATTGGAAATTGAAAGTTCTAGTTCACTTTTTAAGAGTGAAAAGAGATTGGAGGGCACCTAGCCCCCCTCCATGCCCTTTTTTCTCAAACCCATCTGATGATAACTTTGAGATTTTTTTTAAATAGTTCAAAGACCATATAACGAAAACTCTGGGGTCGACACAGCCCCCCAGGGCCCAAAGCCAGGCGTTGTAAGTTATGCCCTGGGGGAATATATGGCCCTTATGGAAGGGATGCTCGTAAAAACTTAAGAGAGGGCTAATTTGATTGGAAATTGAAAGTTCTAATTCAGGTTTTGAGAGTCAAAAGAGATTAGAGGGCAACTAGCCCCCTCACGCTCCTTTTTCCCGAATGCATCCGATAAAATTTTAGGCAGCCATTAAGTGAAAAAATTTTCAAAAGTCAGATAACAAAAACTCAGGTATTGACACAACCTCCAAGGGCCAGGGGGCAGGTGTTGTAAGTTATGCCCTGGACCATAAATGGTTCTTATGAAAGGGATGCTCGTATAAACTTCAGCGAGGGTTCATTTTATTGGAAATTGAAAGTTCGAGTTCACTTTTTAACAGTCAAAAGAGATCCGAGAGCAACTAGCCCCCCCCCCCCACGCCTCCTTTTTACGAACTCATCTGATGAAAATTTTGAGATAGACATATTGTGTTTAAAAAAAGTTCAAAGGTCGGATAAGAGTAGGGTGTATCTATGGAATTCTGGGACTTTATGTTCCTTGGCAGCTTTCCAAGGCAGATTACCAGACTGGTTATTACTATTGATATCAATTGTACATGGAATTATCACATGCACATTTTTTTTAAAGTTGGCAAGATATAATGTGGTCTAACATGTTTTGAGAGTATGATCATAATTATATAACTCAATCAGACTGGTTTTTGAGTCAACATCCGTTTTTAGGAGCAAATCAGAGAGCGGAGGTTACTCCATATGTGATAACTTGATTGGTGATTGGGATTTGAATAAAAGGAATGGTTTTCTTTACAATTCATATTAGTAAGAGAATTGAATTCAGAGAGAATAGTTTATTTGAGAGGATATTAGTAGAGAAAAAACGAGTGGTGCATTTACATTATTGGAGATTAATGATGGAGCCGACAGCAGCAGCAACGATATACGAGTACCCAATGTGGCTGTGGAAATAGCCGGAGGCTGTAGACTATGCCTTGAATGGGGCAATATGTATGCTAGATACGTGATATCATTAAGCAAATTTAAGCAGGAGGAGCAACTATGTATTGCTGGAAAAGTGAATATTCTCCATATAAATAAACTTCGGTCAGCATTAGATGTCCTATCGAAATATATTGATGTGAACAAAATGCATCAGTGAATATTATTATTGTTGTAATTATACTCAATAAAATTGTTTCTAAATCAAAGGTATTTTTCTTGCTATAGTGGACTAGCGTATATTTTTTAGAGTAGAAAAAAAAAATTCTGGTTAGTCTTTAGTTGGTTGTGAGAGTGTTAGGATTAAAAAAAATAAAAAAAAATGGATAGATTTGAGAAAGAGCGAATCATGGGGAATCTAGTGCTTATGGAAAAACGTTTGATTCTAGATGACGATTTTCTAGAGCTGTCTATTCAAAGGAAGATATTTTCTCGGGGAATGCTTGTCGATATAATGAAAAGTGATTCTCCATCATTAGACTATTGTATGAAGCTTCTACATCGTGGTCCAAATGCATTTACACAATTTATTGATATATTGATCACGACACGGCAAAATGATATTGTGGATATACTTTTAAACATTAATTTAGAAATTTAGGACTTTTTTTCATGAGAAAGATGGTGCTCAAGGATGATTTACTCCTCTCTCTATCTCAGACAATTTTTTGTTGTTGGTAGCTCAGTTTCATTGTGGTAGTGAGAGTGTCAACACATGAAAAAATGTTCCATACATGTCTCCTATGTATGTACACACTGGGCAGCTGGTCATCATGTGAGAATTGCACAATGATTGATGAGTATGATGAAAAGTGTAGATTATGCAACCCGTGTAAATTGCATAGAGGATATGCCGTACAAATTAAAGGTTGTAATTCCTGTCTTGAAGAGGTGTGTGACTCTCATCCTAGAGGACACCTATGCTCCAATTGCCATTATGATAAATGTAATCAGTGGGAGAATACATATCCAGGTATGATTGGAAAGAATCCTAACCGTGATTTTAGTTTATTGCTACGAGATTGGTATCGTCGTGGTTTTAGATTATTCTTGGAGGAGGAGTCGGGTCAGCGATTCAACTGTTGGAACAACAAAAGAATATGGTTTCTACGTCATCGTTGTGAAGACAATGGGTGTTATGATTATAAGCCCACTGATTTTTATTTGGCTGTGACGGAATGTGATTCGACACTTGAGGACACTGTTTGTGAAATTGCTTCAAATAAGCAAATTGAAACATGTGAATTCTATAGAATGAATGAGAATAGTATCATTGACTATACAAAGAGATATGACAAGAGTGAAGTTACACTCTACTGTAAAAAATGTGACCCTGATATTGCAGTACATCAGGATCAGTACACTGTGAATTCAGATAATCTACCTGCACTAGTTGTTGTCGACAAATACCTATACCTAGTAGAAGATGAAATCTAAAGAGTAGAAAAGTCGTTTTATCATGTATATAAATTTTTATCATTTATTAATAAACAATTTCACATACATTTTTAGAATATTTTATTCGTAGGGCACTAAAATCAATATTAAATACGCTTGTAAGTATATTTTCCACTAGAAAGTCGTTCAATCGAGGTAAGTCAACGTAGATGTTGAGAAACTGCTTGTAGGTATA
>JAQQPU010017333.1:0-12224 GCA_029168905.1 Artemia sp. Kazakhstan ARC1039 | reverse complement strand
CTACAAACATCAGAATCGACTAAAAAGAACAAATTATGTCATGGGAAGATGTTTTTGGAATCCCCCTTCCCCCCAAACTGAAAATTTTCAAAAATTTTACTTTAGAAGCTTTTTTAAATATTTCTAAAGCGCTAATACATAGAGCGCTACAAACATCAAAATCGACTTTAGAGGACAATTTATGTCATGGGAAGATGTTTTAGAAATCCCCCTTCCCCCAAACTCAAAAATTTTCCAATATTTTACTTTAGAAGCTTTTTAAATATTTCTAAAGCGTTAATAGATAGAGTGCTATAAACATCAGAATCGGCTTCAGAGGACAAATTATATTATGGGAAGATGTTTTTGAAATCCCCCTTCCCCCCAAACTCAAAATTTTCCAAAATTTTAGTTTAGAAGCTTTTTTAAATATTTCTAAAGCGCTAAGACATAGAGCGCTACAAACATCAGAATCGACTTTAGAGGACAATATATGTCATGGGAAGATGTTTTTGAAATCCCCGTTCCCCCCAAACTCAAAATTTTCCAATATTTTTCTTTAGAAGCTTTTTAAATATTTCTAAAGCGTTAATAGATAGAGTGCTATAAACACCAGAATCGACTTTAGAGGACAAATTATGTCCTGGGAAGATGTTTTTGAAATCCTTCTTCCCCCCAAACTCAAAATTTTCCAAAATTTTACTTTAGAAGCTTTTTAAATATTTCTAAAGCACTAATAGATAGAGTGCTATAGACATCAGAATCGACTTCAGAGGACAAATTATGTTACGGGAAGATGTTTTTGAAATCCCCCTTCCCCCAAACTCAATATCACATCAGAATCGACTTTAGAGGACAAATTATGTTACGGTAAGATGTTTTTGACCGTAAACTCTAGTTTTTTGTAAGAAAATTATGGAAAATACATTTCTCTGGCTCAATTGTGAAACTTTGGTTAGAAAAAAGTCTAGTTTTGGTTCGAAAATAAACTATATCCGTAAAATCTGAACTAATAAAGATTTTTGACCGTAAACTCTAGTTTTTTTGTAAGAAAATTATGGAAAATACATTTCTCTGGCTCAAATGTGAAACTTTGGTTACAAAAAAGTCTAGCTTTGATTCGAAAATAAACTATTTCCCTAAAATCTGAACTAATAAAAGTTTTTGACCGTAAACTCTAGTTTTTTGTAAGAAAATTATTGAAAATACATTTCTTTGACTCAAATGTGAAACTTTGTTTAGAAAAAAAGTCCAGTTTTGGTCCAATAATAAACTATTTCCGTAAAATCTGAACTAATAAATGTGTTTGACCGTAAACTCTTGTTTTTTGTAAGAGAATTATGGAAAATACCTTTCTTTGATTCAAATGTGAAACTTTGGTTAGAAAAAAAGTCCAGTATAGGATTCCCCTGTTAGTGGAGATGTAATTGTATAGAAAACGTAGTTCTAGGTTATATTTTTCTTTTACCTCTTTATATTTCTTGCTAACAAAGTTTTAAAACCTTATGATTTTATGGGTATTCGAAAGAGATACGGTAGTGATAGCTACTTACAGAGGAGAAGTAGAATCCCCCATCTCCCAAGGACATTTCAAGTATCCCATATAAATTTTTAAGGAAAAAAATGGTATCGAAATAAATTTTATGGAATGCTATAACAACTAATTGGATACCATTCGCTTTTGTCCCAGTTAAATATTCAAGTTGAGACTGTATGGAATGTAGAATTGTTGAAAAATCAGATTATATCACGATAAATTTTGTAAAATACTGTAGCGTTCGAATTGCATCATATTTCAATTCCGCAACCGAAAGGATTTATCATTGGTAAGTAAAAATGAAATAATTAAAACATTAAGTTAAGCAGCATTTAAGAAGTTTTCACAAGAATGAGAAAAGACCTTTAAAATTGTTTATAAAGGAGTGAGGCAACTATTTCAATCCTCGACAATATCAAATTTGAAATGAAAGCGAGCAAATTTTCGTACACAATATTCTTTTTTGTAATTTTTGTTCGTTTGAGATTCCAATTATTTAACATACGATTTGTGAATTGTTTTTTTTCTCAAATATTATTTCTTTGAATTCATTGACTTATCCATAATCCTTAATTTAAGAGTAAAGAACTGCTTATTGTCACCTTGGCTGATATCCCAGCTATTCGACGTGGCTTGAAATCACGCTTGGACCCATTAGAGTCGGAGAGGACTGTTGTGTTAAGAACCCCGGCAATTCAAGAAGAAAAGAAGACCAACAGTGTACCTGTCGAGATGGATTGAGTCGTAACTTTTACCGAAGATATTCATCAAGATGTTATTTTCGTGAAGGAAGTGAAATAGATTGACCTAACAAGAGCATAATTTTTGAAACATATATTTAATATTAAAATTCAATAGTATATCGAATCTGTATTGCCCCATCTTATGTATATGTAATTAATAAGTTTTCCCTCCCCCTCACATTTAAAGAATAAAAATCTACTTTAGGAAACTTTGAGCTAATCCCATTAAAGGTACTGCTAATGGAGTGAAAAAACTGACAACAGACATTTATTTTAGCCAAAAAGAGTGTGTCTGTTTAGTACATGGGGTTTTCAAGTGAATTGCGGCATAAGAGTATCAACAATAGAAGTAAGTTTACTGAAAATTTACGCTTGAACAGTTATCCGACTTTATTTCTGCTCATCTTTGATTTAATGTAGGAGCTCTTTACTTTCACTTGAAAAATATCAATCGTGGAAAAAAGTTTCTACCACCCTATCAAATGTAAAAATAGAAGTAAGTTTACTGAAAATTTACGCTTAAACAGTTATCCGACTTTATTTTTGTTCATCTTTGATTTAATGTAGTAGCTCTTTACTTTCACCTGAAAAAATTCTTTGTGGAAGAAATGTTTCTGTCACTGTAACAAATATAACAATAGAAGTAAGTTTACAGAAATTTACGTTTAAACAATTATTCAACTTTATTTCTGTTCATCATTGATTTAATGTAGCAGCTCTTTACTTTCACCTGAAAAATATCCATTGCGGAAAAAAGTTTCTGCCACTCTAACAAATATAACAATAGAAGCAAGTTTACATAAATTTACGTTTGAACAGTTATTCGACTTTTTTTCTAACCTAACCTAACCTGACCATGATTCGTTCTACTTAATCTAACAAAAAGAAAGGGAACATTTTAGTTTTCGAAACCATTTTATTGTATAGTTACAACAATAATACTAAACATGTACAATTAGCGATATAGCTTATTGGCTTCGATATGCTTCACTAATGCACTTAAAGCACTTTGAAGTCTATTTACATGCGCTATATCTACTTTTGCAGCGAAGTATAATTGATCCTTCATTTTAAATTTGCTCAAGGATATCATATAACTTGCATATACTTCATCCCACTCCAGACAAAGCCGTGATCCTCTTGTGATTTCCACCGCAATGTTTGGGGCTCTTTTGTCATTGCTACCAACTCCACTATCAACTTCTAATAGGGTAAACATTCCACTTATCATCAGCACAAATATATCCTAATGAGTAAAGTCAATCTGTTCTCACTCCTTGAATTTTATTCACGCACTAATAAAAACTATAGCAAAAATCCTTTCCTTATATTCTCTGCAATCCTCTCCCGCTAATATTTCCGGCTCCCTGATTGGCCTAGAAGGAGACACGTGATCCTGTTTCCCGTTATCGGATCAAAACATTCTCCCCACTGATTATGTAAGTCAAGTTCTCGGAAATTCTCTCACCTGGACGAACAACAACAAATAAATCGACCATGAAAATACATCAAAGTGAGAAAAATCCTGTTTTTTCTTTCTCAGTGACAAAAACCATAAAAATATGCATAAATTATGTACTGTCAGCGTTAGACTTAATTGTAGATGGCAGCAGTGATGTCATCGTGGCAGATATTAGGGGGGTTCTACTAGCAGGGGGCATTTTCTTCCCAATGGTTTTTGTCCCTCTGCCCCTCTTTCTAGATTCTAAAATGTAGGGCCTACCTTCTTATGGCATTTTCGCTGAAAAACGGCTTTTTTGTATTTTCATTTCAAATACCACAGAATTGTCCCACCTCTTTGACTGAAAAACAGATTTTCGACCCTCCCCATATATTTATTGGAATTGACGCCACTGTCTACAACCAGCTAGTCTCCTGTGACTTCGACACATCTGCAAGCAGGTCACTTGAAAAATAAGGGCAATTATTCGTTAGGTAAACGATTCAAACAATAAAACGTTGTCAAAGTGCAGTTTTATTCTTGAATGCAGGAACGAATCGAAAAACGGCACAAGGGTCACATTTCAAAGATAAATGTGATAGTTTGTCGATAATTTTATTATGACAACTATATATTGGAAAATGTTTGCATTTCCAAATTCTTTTTCTTACTTTTCGCTGGCATTACAAACACTGAGATTTCCAAGAAGTTGCAATTCATGACTGCACACAGATATACATACAGGGAAGCGGCACATGATATAGCCCACAGTCCCGAATAATCATGATTGTTGTAAAATGTATGTTCCAATAGATAATGCATTATCATCCCATGATTCTCGTTTTCATCTCTTTTGCAATATTCTTATACTCCTCAAATATACTCCCTCTGTAACAGTCACTTTGTACGGGGTAGAGGAAACCCAGTGAGTATTTTTTTATATGTGTTATGTAGCCTACTAATATGTACCCAGTTTTTAAAAGTATCGTCATATATATTTGTTACCACTCCCCTAGACGTTAAAAAATACTTTTTTTTTCTTATTGTCATTGATTTTATAATAAAATACTCTCAGTAAGATGGCTTCAGTTACCCGTTGTTTAGTGTTATCTATTTGATTTTAGATCTGAAAGTTAGGAAAAAATTATACATATTGCGAACTGATTTTACGAGCCCTCAGATCAATACAATCATATTTGTATATCAAGTCCACCACAAGTAAGTAAACCCATATTAATATACAACTGATACTTATTATAATAATATTCATACACATTAACACATAAATTAATCAAACAATTTGTGGCAAATAACTGTAAGTGAGGAACTACTCGGCCGCAATAGTAACCAAAATTCTAAGAAAAGAAATTTTGATAATAATCAATAAGTCAAAAGAATTGGCTTTTATGGCGCCCAAACATAAATAATTCATTAAGTTTAATGTCACTTATCAAAAGTCACTTATAATGTCACTTATCATTAAAAATTTGCCTGATTTTCAAAAAATAACCCAAAAAACATCAACCGATGTAAGTCAAAATTCTAAAAAAAATTCTGCAAAAGGGGGTATCTGCCCTCCCCTGAATTTACCACTGTAGGCGGTAGAACACGCCACTGATTAATTCACACACCATCTGCATAATACCCTTTTCATTTCCACATGTACCTTCTTATTGTCGGGGTATCAGGTATCACTCTACACCTTCAGCTAAAGGGTTTCTTTAGGCTAACCAATGGAGTTTGGGATAAAGTTTCACTGAAATCGGAGAAGCTCATCGAGGCTTTAATCTGCCTTATAACGGCAGATTATAACGTCTGGAGTGTATGTGAAATTTTTATCGCCCTCCAATAATGTTATTTTGGTTTCTTTGATGTGCCAAAGTGATATCGGAACACGGCTGGTTTGGTTGAGTTTATGGGATGATGAATTGGAAGAAATAAACTATTTGCTGAATAGGCACTCGTATAGATATAATAAGACAGGGTTGAATTTTCAAGCAGCTGAACAGGCATTCATAGTTGTGCCATTTTCAACCAAAATTGGCATATAATTACATCCACGCAGTGACGTAGCCTTCTTAATGGTGGATACAGAAATAATTTTTTGGGGTGGGGGCAGCAATGAAACTTGGGCTCCTCTTTCGTATTTATACCCCTGCAACTCAATAATTAGTGAATCTTTCTAATTTATGGGAGGCCTGTTCCCCAAAACCATTCCCGCAGACCCATCACTACATTCGTATTAATATTATATAACCAAAAGCTACATACTTTTGTATGGTGTCCCACATCTTTGAGGATAAGGCGTTTTAGCTCTCCAAATTTCATAGTGTTCTTGAAACTTTATTCCTGAAAATTTTTCTCAGAGGATGTGCAATTGTTTCTTCTTTACGGTGTAAAGAAAAGTGGAAAAACACTTTATTTAGTATTTTGTATGGTCTGGAATTAGAGGCAGAGTATCCTGTTCCTATTCCAATTATGTCAATTGATGAGGCTTAAAGAATCGCGTTTGCAATTTACCAAATTGAAAACGTAAGATTATGTCTTCAGACCTAACCTATTAACTCCTATCGGATTTGTCGTCCAAAATCAAAATACATTCTGGAGGGGCTGTCACTCTTCGCCAATTAGTATACGTCTTGCAATGCCACCGGTTTACCATCCAGAGTGTGCCACGTCATACCTCCTTTCACCATGCTTCTATGCTTGAGCCACGTACGACATATCCCATATTGTGTAAATGATTTTTGAAAGGGGGCAACTCTCTGCGCCTTCCTTGGAATAAACAAGTTCTGGGCCATAGCAATTCAAGGCTACTAGGTTTCATCGGAAAAAGGATAATAAATGTTGTGTTTAAAGCACGAATAGATGATAATGAAATATCAACCGATTTTAAGACGTCATTAATTGTTTATGTATGGCTAAAAATTACATAACATACATCTATTCAAGATCAGTTTTCCAGAAATTTTTAAATTTCAACAATCATGCGATGTGTAATTGCTCGTAACACATCTTTCCACGAAAAGAACTTTCTCTACTTATGATGTCAAAAGTCATGATGTCATAAAGTTACTATCTTACGATGTCTTTTATGATGTCATAAAATAGCTGTTTACTCCAAGCTCGTGATCAATTTTTTTCCCATTTAATACGAAAAACCAGAGGATTCGCTTAAGGGGAGAGAGTATCTAACTCAACCCCTTCAAAGGTTACTGATTTTCGTTTAGGTTACATAAACTTTATTTTGTTAAAGCAACACTTTCAGAAATAGATATATAGCACACCCAAGACACAAGAAAACGTTTTTGAGCCTCATAACTTGGCAAACTCTTAATTTATAAGGTTTCTAAGAACTAGGAAAAATGTGTCTTCAATTGGAAAAAAAAACTTAATATGGCTTTAATCATGAGAAGAAAAATAGAGTCAAAGAAAGGCAAACTTAACCAAATTAAAGGAAAACAAGAACTTTTTCAAAAATAGGACAGGAAAGAGACCTGTCTTCTATTTAATTTTCTAAGCTTTGAAGTTGAGATAGGTTCTTGAACAGATCTTCCCAGGGCATAATTTAGGCTCTGAATTCATTCTATTAAGTTTCATTCTCCTAATGTCACTATTTGCAATACGGAAAAAAGCTTCTGATCTAAAATTTTACTGAAGTTACACCAGCATAGTTTCCAATTTTATCCTTAGTTCTTCCAGAAGCACACAGGGCGTCAATGAACAATGTCCGATCTTCCCTCAAGTGGGCCGCTGCGTAGATGTCCTCCTACTCTGTGATGAGACTGGTCTGGAGGGCATCAAAATAGCAAAAGTCAATTTAATTACAGAATCACTTTCGCGAATCAACAAACCTCTGCGCGAGCACTCTTCTTATCAAACTTGTCCTCGAAATTTTAAGCATAAACCGCGAGTCCAAAGTAACAATATACAATTCTCACAGGCATTCTTACCCCACTGTGTTCCCGCACTTAGTTTCGGTTCTTAAAACATTTAAAATATAGTTTTTGTGTGTCAAATTGTTAATAAAGATTAGCGAAACAAAACTAACTCGAGTGATTATTATTATGCACGAGTAATCATCTGGAAAGATTTCTCGGTCAACTTAGTATCAACTGGAATCATACACGTATTTTTTCTCTGATGGTGGGAAATTTAAATAAAAGATGGTTGTGAGATTAGAATTAAGTACAAAAAAAAATATTTTACCAGAAATATGGGATTCCCGGCAAAAGTTACAAAATATTTCACTTTTTTATATTTTAAACCTTATACGGGAGAAGCTGAGACCCACCCCATCCTTTCTGTGTGGCCAAGCTTGGCGAAGTAGCTTATTACTTACGCAATTGTGATTCATAATTTATTAGTATCTGTTTGAGCATTTGTATTTCAACTTTGCAAATCCTTCATTGATGCGAGGGATCGCCCATTTTCACCATCCGGTGTACATCTAGGAGCACCACGCGCACAACGGTCCCCGAAACGTTTCGCACAGTCCTGCCACGTTTGGCACAATTTCGCCACTCTTCGTAAGCGCCGCTTCGTATGTGAAAGACACTGATGTGCCTAAGACGATTTCATTGATACATGAGGCTACCAAGGCCTTATCCATCGGGGGGGGGGGTACCCAGTTTGAACCCCCCCCTAAATGTTTGTTTGACTCGTAAAAACGTAACAAAAATGGACATAAACAAATTTAGTATGCGTTTTTTTAGGTATTTTATGTAACCCCCCTAAAAAAATTTAGTAACCCCCCCCCCAAAAAAAAAAAAATCCTGGATGCGCTTCTGGAGGCTACAGTTTTGAAATCAAACGTCATACCCAACCTAACTTCTGTAGCTCACGTCATTTTGACGATGCTGATGAAGAACAGCGTGGAACACTTTGAGTTAAGAAAATTGAACTTTTTTCAGATACGTTAATTCTAACGTTGCTATTTTAGTAGAGTTTATTTTTGACATTTAACGTTATTTTCAACATATGGTGTTTTAATGTAGGAAAATTTCATTATCGAATTCATAGTATCGTTCCATATGTCATTTTTCTCTTTCAGCGAGCAATCCGAATAAAAGCAAGTGCAACTCTTTTTTAAACAGCGAGTTCAATAACGATTTTTCTAATGATGAATCCAATTAAAAGAAAGTTCCTTTTTCAATGAGGCAGAAGCCAAGTGACTTAACTTAGCTTGCCTTTAAATCGGACTTAAGAAAGATTCCCCCTTCTGAGAACGCTTCAAGTGGTGAAGCACTTCCTGAAGGGGAGCTTTACGCTGGGAATTATGCATATTTATTAAGAGTGCAATAACCATGTTCCGTTCACTCATTTAGCTTAGGAAGGATTGGTCTTTTGAGTGGAAGGCGTATTTAGGAGAGCTATTTCGTCAGAAATAAGCCTTATCAAAGAGTTCGTGGCAATGGAATATAACTAAGGAGCGAAACGGCTTAATAGTAACCGAAACTATAAAAAAAGGCTTGATTTCCGTGAGGAGAAGAGTTTCGGGGGGTGATTCCTTAGGGGAAATTTTACACGGGGGAGTGTAGGAGATTTCCTGGTATGATTTGAAAACGGCCAGAAATTGAATAGGAAGCAAGATTTTTATACTGAGAGTAAGGAACAAAACTAAAACTTAAAACAAACAGAAATCATTCCGTTTACCAGGGGATAAACATCCTCAAGCCTCGCTCTTTAAGCTAATGTTTGACTTTTAGTCACAATCCTTTATAAAAGACTACTCAGAGACAAGGGCCGTCTAATTTGAATGAAATTTATTTTTAAAGAATTTTAAGACTTTAGCGTAAAGAGTGATGAGCGATTATTTGAATGAAATTTATTTTTAAAGAACTTTAAGACTTTAGCATAAAGAGCGAGGGTCGAGGAAGGAGTAGGCTTCTCATATACGGAACAGTATCTGCTTGTTTAATTTTCAATGTTACTCCTTACTTTCAGTTGAAAAAACCTTTTTTTTTGTTTAATTACATGTAGAGCTGCCTCAAGTTGTTCAGAAATACACTAATTTGTTACTTCTTGTTCTTTCAAACTTCGTGTCAATATTTGTGTACAGCCAGTAGCTTCTTTTAGCCCCTTCCAACTTTTTATTCCCTTCCAATTTCCTTTATCACCTTCCGACTTGACAAAATCAGAAAAAATGATCACAATCACATACAACGTATAAGAAATTATAAGGCATTGTCTCAAAGGTTCTCTGCATTGTCTCAAAGGTTCTCCCTTCCGAATGCGCCTGAGTTACTTCTTTCCCTAGGTGGCCTAACTTACCCACCCATTTTAAATCGTTAATTCAGTTCCGTTAAGTCGCATCTAATTTTAGAAAGATGCACTAACCTGCCTCAAATTAACATCCAAAGTTTTATTTGAATGTTTTAGCAATTAAAATTTTCTAGAAATCACCTAGCTGTGACATAAAACTGCGCCTTCAGCTGATCTTATTAAAGTTCTGTCAATAATCGATGATTAAAAGAGGAAGATTCAACAGATCCTAAAGGTAAGTTCCAGGCAGGTAGTCTTAGAAACTTTCAGCTGATGAATGAAGAAGAATGATAAGAGACGAAACAGTGGGTAAATAATAACTGTCCTGTCAACCCAAAAATATTAAAAGGGTAGTCCCACAACAGGTTTTTGAATTCACAGTTAGGATAAAATCAATTTAGTAAACAAACAATGCACCCCTCCAACTATAAAATATATTTTGAAAGAATTATTTATGAACTGATGTGTCTCAGATACCAATGAAAGAACAATTATTTTTAGCTAGTGTCAAAATGCTAGAATCCATGAAGGATCTTGAATGAGTGGATGCAAATAAAAAAATGTTTCCCACCGAGAGGTGTTGGAAACCAAAGAAGCTTTTGGTTGCAATTTTTTTCAATTTATCCGCAGTGAGTGGAAGATGGTATTTTTCAATTTGATTAGGTAGGTCGATAAAGCCTACATTTGACATGTAAATACTTTATCGCTTATGAAGAAACTAGTGAGATTGGACTATTGACGTGACTATAAATTGGTGTATCAAACACCGATGAAAAAAGGAGTATTATTAGCTAGTTTGAGATAATAGACTTATGATGGACCTTGGATGAAAGGTGTAAGGATTAAAGATATATCCCATGGAGATTAGTTGAAAACTGAAGAACTTCACTATTACGTATATTTTCTTCAATTTCTCCACAGTGAGTAGAAGAGAAATTTTCCAAATGTGAACAGATAGGGTTTATAGGGTTCACATTTAATATTTAAATACTTTATCGCTTTTACTAGTGACATTCATGAATTCTATGTATTATAAACGTTTTAGGAATACAATGAATATCCACAGAGGAAACACATCGGGAAATGCTCCACCCCCTTTCTATCGACACGAGGAAACAACCAATTCGGAAGTTTCGAATCATTTGCTGGTTAAAAACCGTCAAATCAAACGGCGAACGACAGACACACAGAGAAGACACACACACAGAAACGACAAGCCATTTACTCAGCCTTTATCCCTTCAATTGAATACATTTTTGCAGGGTCATCCCCCCTCCTTCTCTTCTCTTGTTATTTTTGTGGGTAGCTGTGACCACCACTGTTTTTATAACATTTCCTTAATTTTGTTTTTATGTATGGAAAATGAAAAACGTTGTATGAATACCACGAATATTCACAGAGGACTCAGACCGAGAATTGCCCCCGCCTCTCTCTCTATCACCCTGAATTGACAACAAAATCGGAAACTTCGCATCATTTGCTAGTCGAAACCTGTCAAATCCAACGGCAAATGACTTTTACTTAGCGTTACTCCCTCCCGCTGGATAAATTTTAGAGACTTTTCACCCCTCCTCCTCTTCATTAGGGTACTTTCCCATTATGTGGACACCTCTAAAAAGTCAAGTTTAGTTAATGCTAATGAAATAAAACAAAATAGGATGAATATATAATAGTTTATAAACAAATTTGGGTTATAAATTTGTATATTAGGGGGGGGTGGGGGGGGGTAAAGCATTGCATATATTAAATACATAACCTAACCTAGGTACCTTTCCCCCCTCTAAATTCCAAAAAACCACAGTTTAATATCGTATACGCATTGAAAACCATTCTATCATTGCCCATTCTATAGGATTTAACACGTCAAAAACGGGTTTTATTATTGCCTACTCTATAGTGGTTAAACCGAGGTGTCCGCATAATGGGAAAGTACCTTCGTTTGTAATATTTTCGCAGACGGCTGTGACTACCACCGTTCTCATAACAAGTCCCTAATTCCATTTTTAAGTGTGAAAAATGAAAAACGTTGTAGCATATGAATACCATAAATAACCACAGGGGATTCAGACTGAGAATTTACTCCCCCCCCTCCTCTCTCTATTACCCTGAGATGACAACAAAATCAGAAACTTCCCCTTATTTGCTGATCGAACACCGTCAAATCAAACGTCAAAATCTGTTTCCTCAGCCTTGGCTATCCTTTTCCCCTTCATTTGTAATATTTTCGCCGGAGTTTGTGCTTATAATAAGTCCTTGGCCC
>JAQQPU010017332.1:299-18809 GCA_029168905.1 Artemia sp. Kazakhstan ARC1039 | reverse complement strand
TTTTTTTTTATTTAATTTTTGAACGTTTTTGAATTAATGCAGGTTTTGATTTTGGCTCACCGTACATGAATAATTAAAACAAAATTTGCATATTATATTTGGTTAAATGGCTTTCTCGAAACTTGTTTAATTTTATTTACGAACGTTTTTATTAGTAATAAATATACGTAACTTAGAATTAACTTACGTAACGAACTTCTATATTCATAAATTTTTAACACGTATATTAGGGGGTTCGCCCCCTAGTCAATACCCTGCTCTTTAAACTATAGTTCGAATTTTTTTTCCAGTTCTTTAAAAATGACCTCTTAATCACAATCAGTTGATCAGTTGAAAAACTTGTTTTTTTTTATTTAATTCCTGATCTTTTTCTTTAATAATGCTGGGAAATCCGGCGCCCCCTTCATAGCAATGTCCCTTCCCCCATGAAAACTTCCTTCATGGAAAGATCCTTCCATATAGCCCCCGACCCTCTCCTTCCCCCACCTACCAGAAAAAATCTCCTCTGAAAAAGTCTGTATACTTCCCAATAACCAATACTATATGTTAACATTGAGTAAAGTTCATAACTTTCAGCCCTCCCCCTGGGGACTTTGGGGGATCAAGTCATCCTAAAAGACATTTTTATCATATTTTCGACCATGCTGAACAAAATGGCTATCTCAAAATTTTGATCGGGTGACTTTGGGAAAAAAATGAGCGTGGGAGGGGGCCTAGTTGCCCTCCATTTTTTTTGGTCACTTAAAAAGGGCACTAGAACTTTTAATTTCCGTTCCAATGAGCCCTCCCACGATATTCTAGGACCACTGGGTCGATACGATCACCCCTGGGAAAAAAAAAAAAAACAAAAAAAAAAAAAAAACAAACAAATAAACACGCATCCGTGATCTTTCTTCTGGCAAAAAATGGAAAATTCCACATTTTTGTAGATAGGAGCTTGAAACCTCTACAGTAGGGTTCTCTGATACGCTGAATATGATGGTGTGATTTTCATTAAGGTTCTATAACTTTTAGGGGGTCTTTCCCCCTTTTTTCGAAAATCAGCCAAATTTTCTCAGGCGCGTAACTTTTGATGGGTAGCACTAAACTTGATGAAAGTTATATATTTGAAATCAGCATTGAAATCTGATTCTTTTGATATATCTATTGGTATCAAAAACTCGTTTTCTAGAGTTTCGGTTACCATTGAGCCGGGTCGCTCCTTACTTACAGTTCGTTACCACGAACTGTTTGATAATATGTTGTGTATGCCTGTCGTTCCAAGGAGGTCGTTTCTATTTTCCCAGCGTCGTCACTGAGAAAAAAACATTTTAAACCTAGGGCTACTGGATATTTTTAATTGAATAAATTACTCTTGGGTAGTTAGTTAAAGCTCGAGGCTGTGGTATTAGAATCTCTTAGTCTAAATTGTCAAATCAGATAAATTCCCCTAATTAGGTTAGAAATGGGAGCACTACTGTTACGAGTTTTATATGATTAGTCAAAGTATTTCAAATGGTATGCGAGAAAGTAAATTATAGGCTTTTAAAGTGAGCCAAAACTCGGAATAACCACAATTAATTAAACACAAATTTATCAGTTTAACCGAAAACAAGGTATTTTCTAATTATTTCTTGTAACAAGAATCAGTGTTCCTTGGACCTTAAATCTTAAATTCAACAGGGAAAATCCTTGATTTAATTTCCCTAGACTTTATAGAACTTAAAATTCTTAGCTTGACTAAAAGCACTTCTCTCTTTCCCTAGCCTCTTATTATATTAAATAATAAAAAAACAAGTTATTTTAACTGAAAGTAAGGAACGACGTTAAAACTTAAAACGAACAGAAATTGTTCCGTATATGAAAGGTGCTGTCCCCTCCTCAACGCCTCGCTCTTTACTCTAAAGTTTTTTTTTGTTGAAAAAAAATAAGAGTTGTGAGAAAGTCAAATTGTTCCAATTCTTTAAAAATGACTCTTAATCACAAAGGCCGTTACTTAGGATAAATAGCTCTTATGAAATTACTAAAAAATCTTTCGCTAAAAGAGCGAGGTATTGACTAGGGGGTAAACCCAATCATACACGTAATATTTTGTGTTCGTTTTAAATTTTGATGTTACTCCTTATTTTCAGTTGGAAAACTTGTTTTTTTTATATATTCAATTTCTTATCTTTTTTTTAAATAATGCTGGGAAATCTGGTGCCACCTTCTTAGCAATGTCCCTTCCCCCATGAAAACTTCCTTCATGGAAAGATCCTCCCAAATAACCACCGACCCACCCACTCCCCTACTACCAGAAAAAATACCCACTGAAAACGTCTGTATACTTCCTAATAACCAATACTATATATTAACATTGGGTAAAGTTCAAACTTTGAGTCCTCCCCCCGGGGACTTCGGGGGATTAAGACATCCTAAAGGACATAGTTCTCATATTTTCAACACTGCTGAACAAAATGGTTATCTTAAAATTTTGATCAGGTGACTTTGGCAAAAAAATAAGCGTGGGAGGGGGCCTAGTTGCCCTTCATTTTTTTGGTCACATAAAAAGATCACTATAACTTTTAATTTTTGTTCCAATGAGTCCTCCCACAATATTCTAGGACCACTGGGTCGATAAGATCACCCCTGAAAAAAAAAATAAACACGCATCCGTGATCTTTCTTCTGGCAAAAAATGCAATTTTACACATTTTTGTCGATAAGAGCTTGAAACCTCTACAGTAGGGTTGTCTGATACGCTGAATATGATAGTGTGATTTTCATTAAGGTTCGATAACTTTTATGGGGTCTTTCCCCTTTTTTCGTAAATCAGCCAAATTTTCTCAGGCGCGTAACTTGTGATGGGTAGCACTAAACTTGATGAAAGTTATATATTTGAAATCAGCATTAAAATCTGATTCTTTTGATGTATCTATTGGTATCAAAAACCCGTTTTCTAGAGTTTCGGTTACCATTGAGTCGCTCCTTACTTACAGTCCGTTACCACGAACTGTTTGATATAGTTAACAGCTAGCTTGGCTGTATTTACGGCCGAGAAAGGGTTAGAAATGGGATAAACTTCTCTTCTGAATTCACATTCTATGGTATATACCCTAAAGTACAAATATAGGGGGTAAAAAGAACTGGAGTCTAGGGAATTCCGATTTTGTGCGTGGAAAAGCGTTGCTCAAGTTCCACGAAACACTAACCTGGGAAACTGCACACAGCTCTTAAAGGTTTCACTCCTTGTTGTGGGTTTTTCAACCTTGAACCCCTGGTTATTATAAGCTTATTCCACCAATTTTATGCTTCTGGGAGGGGACACGCTTCAGTTCTTGAATTTAATTAATCTTATATGATTTCTTCAATAATGATGGTTTTTAGATAGACCTAGCCTTAATTAAGAAGAAGTATAAGGAAGAAATCATAGAACCCGTAATAGCATAAAGGAAATGTCTGAAAAGGATGTTAGGTTAGGTAGGAGTCGTAGAAACCATAACCGAATAGAAGAAATATCTAAAAGAAATATTAGGCTATTAAGAGATAACCATAGCCTTCGGCTGTGGCCCGAATATACATTAGTGCTATCTTTTAATTAAAGGGATTGAGTCGTGGTAACTAAACCGCGCCAAAGAAGTAAGTCCTTCAAGGAGAAGATACTGCTCTAACTAAAGTTAGGCCAAAACCCAAAAGGAATCCAAGAATTGTGCTTGATGAATTAATTCAGCACAAATTTAGGATTCTTTCGATATCAACAAAGTGACGAAAAGGTTTTATAATTTTATCTGAATATTATATTCAAAGAAGTTGAGACAAACAGATGGAAAGAAATGTTACTTACCAAAGCTCCTTTTCTTTCTCACTAGATTTCGAGACAAGACAAACCTGATTTCTGTCTGATCCGTATATTTTATTCAATTTCGTACTTAATTTTGATTTGCCACGCGACTTTTCTGTTCTGTCCTTTTAGCCAATCCCCAGCTTTCTTTTAAAAGGTAGTTTATTCCAGTATTAGGGGCCTTTGTCCTAAAAGCTTGAAATATCGTAACACTTTACGATATTCAACTTTGTTTTGTAGAAAACTGGTCAAGATTGGGTCTTCAACTATTTATTATAGGTCCAAAATATTTTTCAATACTTAAGCAAAGAAATATCACTTCAAAATTTACGAATAGGTAATTTGTGATGACTAATACATAAAGCGAAGGTATTTTCAAGTTTAGGCCAAAATGAAATAGTCTGTTTATTTCTGATCTGTTGGAGCAAAGGGGATTTCAACTTTTACTGAAATTGAATTACTAAAAAGAAATAAATTTATTAAGCACAATAATAGGGCATTCCTACATACCCAACGACATGCTTGATAAAATATTAGGTCAAATTTGCGAAAAGTAGAGCAGTTGACTGATTCTAGTCTTCCGCACTTAGGAAATCAAATATTCAATTATTCATATCGTTTTTTAGTAAATTGAAAACAAATGATATAATTTCACATAATTCCAATTTTACATATTAAAATAGAATGTATATGCCTCATAAAATGGAATATACATACCTTTTGTTGATACTTTATAAAATGGAACATACATACTTTATGTACATACTTTATAAAATGGAATGTATATACTTTCCTTTCAACCTCCCTTGCCAACTAAATATATCACCTTTTTCTTTTTTTTTTATTAGGCTTTATCCGAGTCTTTTCCTTGGGTCAAGCCCTTGTATCAGCACTGTGCAGAAAACAGAGAGAATTGGATGAAATTAGCAGAGCTGGTTGACATGGGTCTCACTTGGATTGATCATGATACCATCGATAAGCCAATTGAGTCCCGTGAGTTTGGTTTTATATCATTAATTTGTTTTTCTCTCTGCAAAAAAATGTTGCATCAAATGTTATTTAAGAAAGAACAACAAAAACTTGTTTGATAATAACAAAAGAACCTACCAATTATAAAAGACGACAACATTTTCAACAACATTAAAGAAACATCACATATCAAAAAATCTCACAAAACACAAACAAATCGTTTCAGAATACAAATTGAGGTTTAAAAAAATTAAATTCTCAATCTTAAACCCGGGTCCCTTGTTTACCCAGAGATAATTTTTGTTGTATCACGCTGTTAGGTTCGGTTAATTTATTTTATTCATTCATATGGTAATAACGAATCTCTTTTATCCGGCCGAAACCCTTGATGGTCTTGCATCTGGGTATTTACAGCATGCTACAATAAAGCAGAGTTAGTTAAATATCATTATAGAATACTATAAAAATGTAAATCCCCATTATCTTTGCCCACTTTTTTCTGCACTTTTTTAAGCACCCAGAAACCATCCATAAGAAACTCCGTCTACCAAGTGGAAAATTTCGAAAAGACAACAAATTATGACCAATAAAAAATAGTAATAACGGTCAGTATTGATAAATTATTATGAAAACTACAACAAGAAATGAAAAAAAATAAATCACTAATGCTGAAATTGTACTCTATTTAACAATGCTACCCTTAGCAAGAATCTTCTTACTGCTCTTCTATAACGAGAAAATTTAGACCCCGTCATCCCACGAAGCTGGCTATATTATCTTTCATCGAAGATTTGAACCTATCAAATAAAAAATATATCAAAACTGGAGGAAATAGTGGTTCAGCCCATCTGTTCACATCTCAGGAAGATTGCCTCCAGATCTTCCCTCAATCTCTCAGTACCCTTACATTAGATTGACAGACAGTCTACTCAACACTGAATCTATATCCAAAGGAGAGCCTGGAAGCCCCATCTAAAATTATCATCTAAAATTATATTTCACATACTTATGCAAAGTGATGCTTGGAAATCTACGCAGAACTAATTGCCATTGTTAAACCTCTTGGTCTTACAGTCTTACATTGAGTTTCTTGGAGAGTGTTTCTTGGTCTTCTAGCCCTTTGCCATTATTTCATGAAAAAGAAAATCTACTCTCATCCTTTTGATTTTGATCTTTATATGCTACTTCAGCAAGCCTAATCTGGGGATTTAATAAGAGATTTTTACTGAATTTTAATGGGCAATAACCCTTAATGCAATTATCTGGCCCAAATTTTCCTCCTTAAGTGTTTCTTTAGTTATGACAAATTGTCGTTTTTTCTATCACGTCTTGCAAGGAAGATCTCAGAATCTAGTATACCTACCGCTGCAACAACGATACTATTTTTACAATGACATGCCATATATCCTAGGGTATTCAAGTGAAGGATGTATTGAAGTTTCAGCAATATTCTATTTTGTAATAGGATTAATTTGAATTTTGATTTTCTAGAATAAAGAGTCACATACAGATTTATTGAGTAACGGAGTTACAAGAATGCAACCAAAATGCAATAGTATTAAGAAAAGTTAAATAAATGTGATAACTCAATAATAACAACAAAAATTTATTTTCCATACACTATAAAAGTCAAGAAGTGGAACAACAAACGAAACCACTGAAATTTATCCTGCTATGGTAAGTACCAAGATAAGTGTATGGCGTTACGGGACAGTAAGTACCCCTGCTACCCAGATAAGTGGGTGATTAACATACAGTGTATAGGGAACATTATGGTTGCCTCTTTAGCGTCAACCTAGTAAAGAGTTCACCCTAACCCTTAGTAAATGAAAAAAAAAACACATTAAAAAAACTGCTAGATAAGGAAGAAACTCCATTTGAAGCTGATTCAGGAATGGTAACTATAATTTTGATTAAAATTAGAGATGAAAGTTTGATGTGAAATCAAATTTTTGGGAATTTCAGGATATAACTTCAGACCCCCCTAGAATGATTTCGAATCAAAATGAAAATAACACCATTGGAGTCAACAAAGTAGAAAACCCTATTGAAGAGAATTACAGTCTCCCATCTTGAGCAACAAGGAAAATAAGGTTTTTCACATCGGTAGCACTGGTGTGTCTCCTTTTTTGTTTAACGTGGGTGCTTCGAATTGATCTAAATAACGGCTTAGGTTAAAGTGATGTGCCTTAAGAGATCATCGAAAATCACTTTTTCGTATTTGAAGCAGTGGTGTGTCTCCTCTTTTTGTTTTACTGCTTTTTTTCTGTTGCCGCTACTGGGGCACTAAAACGTCATAGGGAGACGTTGTAGGAAAAGAACGGGTTTATAGGAAAAGAACGGGCTATATCTAGTGCTATGTTTTGACAAAACCTGCAAGATGATATAAAACATGTTTTTTTTTGACAAGATATGATATAAAATACATATCTTTTGAAAAGTTGCTTCTCAATGGTATGAATTTGAGTTTGAGTGACTCCGTTGCCTGATTCCCTCTGGTTTGTTCTTTACTAGATCCAGCTAAGAAAAAAACCAATGGTTTTTTCATCCCGTGACTCATCCTAATTTTGGATTTAGCTTGAGATAGACTAAAGAGGTGTGTGCGTAAAACATAAATCAAGATTGGAAAACTTAACTTACAGATTCGCTTCAAATACAAGATGCAGAGACAAATTTTTAGTAAAAAACACTTGAGAAAATATTACTGTTGATTTTTATATTAAGCTTTCCTACTTTCCCTGGCAACTTACTTAAAACATTTTTGACATGCTAACCAATGGTGCGCATAGCGAAGGTACCCAAATTCGGCTTTGAATGCAATGCATGGATGGGGGTAAATCATTCGACGCTTTCCGCGTTTTCCCCCAAATTTCTTCAGCTTCCTCTCTGGAGCTGCGCCGACTCTTGCTAAGCTTAGAGAGTCGTACTGCTGACCCCTGTCCCAAATAATAAGCTACACCAGAACTCGAGCTCCTGCCCACCAACCAGAACTTGAGTCCAGCGCACCAACGACTCAGACAACTTAAAATAGCGCTGAAAACCCACATGATCGTTCTATCTGTGATTCAGGGACAACAAAAACTTGCATTGTCTGATTTACATAGTTTTAATATAATATATTTGATATCATATATTGTAAGGACTAAATAAAGTATAAAAACTGGCTGCAAACAAAACTGAGTGACTTTAAACATAATTTAGCCATTGCTTTCCCATTGTATCTGTCGGCATTTGGGACGATTAGAACGTACCCTGGTTTCACCTTATTTTATTTTATCAGACGGTTTTTGTACTCAAAATGAAGTTAGTGATTTATAAATATTAATCATAAGCCGCCAGATATTATCAACACAACTCAGATAAAATTATTAATAATTAAGATGGGTCATAGATAACATGAGCTATTTAAACTGTAATGCAGGGCTTTCACGACGTCAATAAAGGTGTCCAGAAAGTTAACAAACCTCTTTCCTTATATTATTTTTGTCTATTCTTGCACCATTCAACTTTTCCAAGAAAGTCAGCCAAGTTGCTGTAAAGCCGAAAAGGTGAAATTCTCCCATAAGCCAGACAAACTTTATAATATGGATTTCTTAGAAACATTTTACGACGTCAAGGGAGCAACGCAAAAGTACCAAACTGCTCATATATTAAAACCAATATCTAATTGTTTCAGGTAGTTCGGAATTAACCTCGCTCCCGCTAGTGGTGACAGAACTGAAGCCCCGCACTACAAGTGAGTCTTCCATTAATAAATCCCAGCTGCAACTCCCAGAAAATGAAACATCAAGACGTTCAAAACGTGGCAGTAAGTCTTCGTCGGCACCAAGTTCTCCCAATGATCTCAGTGAAAATGAAGAACCGGAAATAAGACCGAATAGCCTCCGGTCATTCAGTCTGAGTAACCAGCATCCAGCACTTAAACCACTTATTAAGAAAAGTAATTCGAAAATGTGCATTATTAGTTAACGCCTTTCGAACTGGGGATAATCTTAAACTCAAGACGATTATATATTGAAAGCTCAAAAATAAAAATTTAACCTCAGGTGTGTGATTGAACTTCAAATAAGGATGTTATCGGGAACGTGACGCTTCTCACTCGTAGGTTATTTGTTTGTTTTTTCCAAACATGGTACCAGTATCTAAGGGCTTCTGAGCTTGCAGAAAAAAAATCTGAAGCTAATTGTACAAGTTACAGACGTTTAAAATCGGTATAACTGAAGTCCGTTCTTTGGTACCCGGGTCGGGCGCGCTTTGATCTAAAATCCGAGAAGCGCTTAGGTGATTTTAGCAGTTACGAAGTTTAAAGGTATCTAAATTGGAGATGCGGATGGCTAATGTCGGTGCTCCGAGAAATAAACGAAGTAGCTTAGATGACATGATAATTCCTCTATATGTACAGGAAAAAAATAAGAATAACTGCTCGTTCGTTTACCTCCTTCAACCCTCAACCCAAGAAACAAAACATAAGATACGAAAACAACGAAAATAATGCTGGCGTGGGCGGGGGCATGATACCACATCTAGTAAATTCTTCGGCCCAAAATTTAAATTCTTCAGTGATGCACTTCAAGTCAGCATAGAACTGTCATTAACCCCCTAACATTTCGCAAATGATGGGGAAAACGTTGCTTTTTGAAATCAGAGCCAAGCCGGGTTTTAGTTATGCATGATCGGAGAACCCTAAATCGATTTCTTGGCCCCGTACCTCTCCAAGCTTTAAAACCAAAGCCTTGTTTTTTGAGCACAAATTATTAGTTATTAGCAGAAATAAATACAGAAACCATTATCTAAGAATGAAGAATATCTTTTTAATTTAGACCACAATCCCTAGGGGGTAAGAAAAGAAATTGTTGAATTGTTAACCTGTTTTACTTTTATCCGTGTGTTATACATATGTATATTCAAGTCTTTATTTTATTTTAGTTTAAACTTATTTAGTTCTATTTTATTGTATTTTACGTAACTTAAATTTTGGATATCTGATTTGATCTAGATATTTAAATATAGTTTAATAAATAAGTATTTAAAGTTTCGTTTTACTTAATGATTGTTGCATTTTAGTTGTTCTGTCCAGGATAGCCAAAAGTTATGAGAAGTTTTGAAAGATACTTATTGTATGCATCTTTACAATAATTTCTGCAAACATAATTTATTTTAACGTTAATATAGATGGATATATAATAAATAGTTTAAACCAAATTGTTTATATACAGCTTATTATTTATACAGCTGCGGTATTATCTTCCTTGTATGAATTTGACAGTCATAGAGTACCAAGGACATCAAAAGTAAGACACTGTTTTCCACAAGGAGCCATATTAGGGCTATTTCAGACATGAAAATAGGAATTTTCTGTCATTCTTTTTCCACTGCTTCGAAATTATGAAGCATTCGGGTTAGCAACACAGTTTTGTCTTTATATCCCCTTTGACCTGTGAAACAAAACAAGCGATTCCGGTAAGCTGTGTGATGCCATTTGTTTTTGGTTTATTTTGTAAGCTTTTTCAACCAGGCCTCATTTTTTTTTATTATCTTGCATCTGCTACTACTAAAAACTATATAATTACACATGACGGTCTTTTTTGTTAAGAATTGAATTCCTGAATTTCCGTTTTTGAATTTTTTGAGTCTTTTGTCTGTTTTTGAGTTTTTTTAGTTTTTTTTAGTCTGTTTTTGAGTTTTTGAAAACTATATAATTACACATGACGGTCTTTTTGTTAAGAATTGAATTCCTGAATTTCTGTTTTTGAATTTTTTGAGTTTTTTGTCTGTTTTTGAGTTTTTTGAGTTTTTTAGTCTGTTTTTGAGTTTTTGAAAACTATATAATTACACATGACGGTCTTTTTTGTTAAGAATTGAATTCCTGAATTTCTGTTTTTGAATTTTTTGAGTTTTTTGTCTGTTTTTGAGTTTTTTGAGTCTTTTTTAGAGTTTTTGAAAACTATATAATTACCCATGACGGTCTTTTTTGTTAAGAATTGAATTCCTGAATTTCTGTTTTTGATTTTTTTGAGTTTTTTGTCTGTTTTTGAGTTTTTTGAGTCTGTTTTTGAGTTTTTGAAAACTATATAATTACACATGACGGTCTTTTTTGTTAAGAATTGAATTCCTGAATTTCTGTTTTTGAATTTTTTGAGTTTTGTGTCTGTTTTTGAGTTTTTTTAGTCTGTTTTTGAGTTTTTGAAAACTATATAATTACACATGAGGGTCTTTTTGTTAAGAATTGAATTCCTGAATTTCTGTTTTTGAATTTTTTGAGTTTTTTGTCTGTTTTTGAGTTTTTTGAGTCTGTTTTTGAGTTTTTGAAAACTATATAATTACACATGACGGTCTTTTTTGTTAAGAATTGAATTCCTGAATTTCTGTTTTTGAATTTTTTGAGTTTTTTGTCTGTTTTTGAGTTCTTTGAGTTTTTTGAGTCTGTTTTTGAGTTTTTGAAAACTATATAATTACACATGACGGTCTTTTTTTTAAGAATTGAATTCCTGAATTTCTGTTTTTGAATTTTTTGAGGTTTTTGTCTGTTTTCGAGTTTTTGGAGTTTTTTTAGTCTGTTTTTGAGTTTTTGAAAACTATATAATTACACATGACGGTCTTTTTTGTTAAGAATTGAATTCCTGAATTTCTGTTTTTGAATTTTTTGAGTTTTTTGTCTGTTTTTGAGTTTTTTGAGTCTGTTTTTGAGTTTTTTAAAACTATATAATTACACATGACAGTCTTTTTTGTTAAGAATTGAATTCCTGAATTTCTGTTTTTGAATTTTTTGAAAGATATGTATGGTTGTGTAAGTTTTCACACAACAAATTAGAATAATCAGATTTCAATATTATCCTCCTTACTATAACCAAGAGTTAGACTCAAGAGAAGAGAAAGAGAAGAGCTAAGGCTCAAGGTGTTTTTTCACAGCTAAAAAAAGTTTGGAAGAATAGGATGATGAGTCCGCAAACCAAGATTAGAATATTAGAAGCTACAATGATGACAGTGTTCAAATATGGCTCTGAAGCAAGGGCGCGCCGAAAAGCGGATGAAATTTTGCTAGATGTTTTCCAGAGATTTATTAAAAAAACTTTTTCCACAAAATAAGTTTTTCAAAGAAAAGTAAAGAACTCCATTAAACAAAAAATGAGCAAAAATAAAATCAAATAACTAACCGAGCGTGAAACTACCACAAATCAGCATCGATAAATAAATGAAACCCAAAACGAACAGAAATTCACCAAGTAACCGAGTCAAACTCAAAAAGAGCAGAAATTAACACAAGTTGGGCTCAAAACCCCTATGCCTTCCCAAGGCCAGAACATAATTTGCACTTTACTGAAAAAAATATAAATGTTTTTACTTTTATAAGTTTAATAATTCAAATAATATTAACATTTTGATTACTAAATATCAGTATATGTATATTAAACTGACAATGAACATTCATTTGTATTTTTTTTTTCAGTAAAGTACAAATTATGTTCTGGCCTTGGGAAGGCATAGGGGTTTTCAGCCCAACTTATGTTAATGTCTGCTCGTTTTGAGATTGACTCAATTATTTATTGTAATTTCTGTTCCTTGGTAGATTATTTGATTTTACTTTTTGCTCATTTTTTGTTTAATGGAGTTCTTTACATTTTCCTGAAAAACTTATTTTGTGGAAAAAGTTTTTTTTAATTAATTTCTGTTCGTTTTATATTGACATAGTCTTTTCAGAGTAAAAGAAAATAATACTTTAAATCTTTTCGTTTTTTTAAAAATTTATAGTTTGGCCAGCTATTTGTATGCTGGAGAAAAAATGTTCAGCAATTTTTAACCACATACACCCTCTTAAAAATCTGGACACAAATAGTAGTGTTTAATTTAGTTTCACACCTCCTCTAGTTTACCTGAGATGGAATACTTGATACCATTCGCAAAAATATCTGTTTATTTTCTTGGATAGCTTGGATACTCTTACGCTATTTTGATTTGGCTAAATTTTAGGAGCAGAAGCAGCCCCGAAAGTTTGAACATAATACCCTCAGTCGTTCTTGGGATACTGCTGAGATGCCTTATTGGGAATTAAAATTAAAACTGTGCATTTTGATCTAATCTTATCGCAACATTTATTTTTTAAACATAAAGTCAAATGGGAGGAGGGGGGGGGGGCGTGGGAGGGGGATTAGTTTCCCTCCAATCACTTTCGACTATTAAAAAGGGCATCAGCCCTTTCTATTTTCAGTCGAATGAGCCCTTTTCGAAGTTCCTACGGCAACTCCTTCGATACAAAGTGCCCTGGTCTAAACAACAACAACAAAGAAATAATACATTATACCCACATCGATCTTTACTATAAAAATTTCAAGCCTTCCAATCACTTTAGACTAGTAAAAAGGGCACTAGGCCTTTCGATTTCCAATCGAATGAGCCCTTTTTAAGTTTCTACGACAACACTTATTATAAACACCTAATATACCCTCAGGGCATAAATTACAACCCTTACCCTAAGGGTTGTGAGGGTGGTTGTCATCCTCTAAGACCTAATTTCCAGAACTTTCAACTACGTTAAACAAAATGGCTATTCCAAATTTGGATTGGATGTGTCTGGGAAAATGGTGGGCGTGAGAGGGGCATTAGTCTCTCCCATCACTTTCAACTATTAAAAAAGGCACTAGCCCTTTCAATTTCGAATCAAATGAGCCCTTATGAAGTTTCTACGACAACACTTTCAATAAAAAAACTTTATATGCCCCCAGGGGATAACTTACAACCCTTGCCCGGAGGACTGGGAGGGGGCTGTCATCCTCAAAGACCTAGTTTCCAGAACTTTCTACTACGTTGAACATAGCGGCTATCTGAAAATTTTGATTGGATGTGTTTCGGGGAATGCTGAGCGTGAGAGGGGGGTTAGTTACCGTCCAATCACTTTCAACTATTAAAAAGGGCACTAGCCCTCTCAATTTCCAATTGAATGAGTCCTTTTTGAAGTTTTTACGACAATTCTATCATTAAAAACCTTATATGCCCCCAGGGCATAACTTATAACCTTTACCCTGGGGCCTCTGGGGGGTTTGTCATCCTTAAATACATAAGTTCCAGAACTTTCAACTACGTTGAACAAAATTGCTATCTCTAAACTTTGATTGAATGTGTTGGGGGAAACGGTGGGCGTAAGAGGGGGGTAAATAACTCTCCACTCACTTTCTACTATTAAAAAGAAAAATTTCAATTTCCAATCAAATGAACCCCTTTTGAAATTTCTACAACAACTTTCTATATAAACCTTATTTGCCTCCAGGGCATAACTAACAACCCTTGCACTGAGGGCTCTGATGGGGTTATCATCCTAAAAGACCTAATTTCCAGAACTTTCGACTACGTTGAACAAAATGGATACCTCAAAATTTTGATTGGATGTGTTTGGGGATATGGTGAGCGTGAGAGGGGGGTTAGTTGCCTTACAAACACTTTCGACTATTAAAAGAGCACAAGCCACTCCAATTTCCAATTGAATGAGCGCTTTTTGAAGTTTCTACGACAACTTCTTCGATACCAAGTGCCCTGCTCTTAAGGAAAAAAAATGATACATTGTGCAAACATCGTTCTTATATGCCCTCAGGTCATAACTTAAAACCCTTGCCCCGAAGTTTGTGGGGGAGTGTCCTCCTCAAAAACATATTTTCTATCTGGAAATCAACTACGCTGAACAAAATGGCTATCTCAAAATTACAATTGGATGTGTTTAGGGGAATGATGGGCGTGGGGGGG
The DNA here is from genome assembly GCA_029168905.1 of Artemia sp. Kazakhstan ARC1039. Taxonomy (NCBI): domain Eukaryota; kingdom Metazoa; phylum Arthropoda; class Branchiopoda; order Anostraca; family Artemiidae; genus Artemia; species Artemia sp. Kazakhstan ARC1039. The sequence continues at coordinate 4,310 of JAQQPU010017332.1, read as the reverse complement.
GACTATTTTCCCTCCAATCATTTTCGACTATTAAAAAGGGCACTAGCCAGTCCAATTTCCAATCGAATGAGCCTTTTTCGAAATTTCTACGACAACTCCTTCGATACGATGTGCCCGAATATGGAGAAAAAAGAATAAATAATAAATTGTGCCCACATCCTTCTTTATTTAGGCAGCGTCATCGTGCTGCCTATGAAATTTCTTAAGGATTGTTCTGGGTACCCGGCTGACTGACCGCATTTCAAACAATAGGCTCTACGAAAAAATGTGGTTCAATACCGCTCTAGGGCTATAATGAAAGAAAGGTTGAGGTAGCTAGGGCACGTTGTGCGGATGAAGGATGACAGATTGCCGAAGAATGTTCTTTCTGATCAACTGTCTAGGGCTAAACGGAAAGCAGGACGTCCTCGTCAGGAGGGGAGGGCGTCATAAAAAAAGATTTAAAGGAAAAAGGAACTTCGTGGAAGGCTGTAAAAAGGGAGACTTTGAATAGATCGAGATGGAGGAGAAGCGTGCGTGGCTGTGTTGGCCTCAGGAGGCTTGATGCTGCGGTGATTTGTTAGTAGTAGTAGTAGTAGTTACTATAAAATAGGTACTATAAGATAATATAGTATAGTATTATTTTGAAGGGTCTTTAAGACAAAAATATGCTTATCCTGGTATTGGGGTGAATTATATAGTATTTGCGCCCATTGGCTCCTTAATAGCGCCCGGTTTTCAAATGAAAATTAAAGGAATAACTCATTGAAGTTAAAAGTGCTAAATAGCGTTATGTGTAATTAACAAAAAAAAAAAAAAAACACGGTCAGATTGCCGTGGTAGACAAATAAGACTCTGAGTACCTTTATTTTAAAAATATCAAAAGATTGGATTTTTCAACGAAAACACAACCAAGAGCTGTTTTTCTAAATTAGAAAGGCTGACATATAATTGGAGAATCAATCAGTCAACTGTTGTTTCATCAAGGCTATATGGAGTCATTAACAAGATAAATATGGGGAGGGGAATGCCGCACAGGATCATTTGCCATTTAAGGCTTCAGAAATAGCTTATTTTTGAAGCGGGGTGTTTTTATTGAAAAAAGTATTTTTATATTTCCATTGAAAATATTGAAAAGCAGAAAATCTGTGGAAATAGACATTTCGTTACTACAGTCGTTAAGACCTTGTCGCTCCGACTCTAGTAACTAGCAACGTTCTAACGTTGCTCCTTTCGAGTACAAGAAGTTCAGTCTTTATTCATGAATTGTGGCGCCAGGTTCCGGACTAATGGAGACCCGACCCTGTTTAATGGATTTCATACAAGTTATACTGAATATTCAGAAAAAAATTAGTTGAAATAGCCATTGTTTTTTGTAGTAATAAAACTCATGAAGGAACTAACCTTACTACTAGAACACAGATTAATAATACTGAGGTTTTCGGGATCATAGGCTTATTCAACATTTCAAAAACGTATCAAACGCGAAATTTTAGGTCTAACATATGGTTTTGCCAGAAGATGAAACGAAAATACGCCAGAGCCTTTGAAAAACACGCCAAAAATACGCTAGAGTCTGGTCCAATGTAAGCTTAAGCTACTTAGAAAGAAGTAAAGTAATAATTGATGAAAACTAATTCTAAAACAGATAAGAATAGGGAAAAACAAGAAAATATGATTTGTCGATGCTTGGTGCATATTATAAAGTAAGAATTCATTATTTTTCTGGTTATTTTCTTTTTATAGCCAAGCACTATATGAAATCCCTAGAGGAAGGTTTTTTCATTTAGTGGGCAACCACTCGAGCTAATTTTGTTTAAATTTTGACTTATTTAGTTCTGAATGACAGCTGGTTCAAAGTACTAAATAACACCTACTTAAAGAAAAATTAAGGCATAGTCTAGCGCTATATCTCGGAATTAGGGGGAGGGTTCGAGTTATACTGCACGTGACTCTGAACACCCAATAAATAGAAACTTTCTGAATGTAATGAAATAAGTTTTTTTATTATAGTGTTCAGCTTGGATAAGAATCTCCTAACAAATTGTCAAATTTAGCAATACCAACCACTGACGAAAAGAGAAGAACAAAACCATCACTATAAACACAAAACTTAAGCTTGTCTCCACTTTGTACGAAAACTCAACAGGGCGGCCTATGTAGACGCATAGGACAGAAATCAGACAGAAAAAATAGAAATATAAAATCTGTTTCTCCATTCAATAGTTATTCCAAATATGTGGTACACGATTTGTGCAATACAATTTCTAAATTGTGTCCCAATCGCGTCCCCCTAATAATACCAGTTATAGCCATAGCCTATACACGAAAGTTTAGTGATTTTTTGGTTAAATCATTTTTTTTCCTGTTTCTCACCAACAGTTGGCTGATAATTCCCCATAAACCCAATAAAAAAAAAGAAAATGAAAAAGTTTGTGATACCTTATATGTGAAGGAATATTTGTTGTGTGAGGAAGAATCATCGACAGTACTAAAAGGATTAAAAAATAACAAGGCTCCAGATGCTGATAGTGTGGCAAATGAATTTCTTAAATATCGTGGCTCTGAGGTTAGAAATAAGTTACTGAAGATTATTAATTTGATTTTTGAAAAAGGGGAAGTACCTAACGATTTTAGGAAAATCTTCACTTAGCCACTTTGTAAGGAAGGTGATAGGAGTGAGTTTAGTATTTATCGAGGCATTAGTCTGGTCTCTGTACGTGGCAAATTACTTAGTAATATGATAATTTTTAGACTGAGAGATGCTGTCGACGAAGTTTTAAGGGAAGAAAAGTGCGGTTTTATAAAAGGAAGAGGATGTGCCGACCAAATTTTCACTCTGAGGTTAATAGTTGAGCTGAGCCAGAGTTTTAAACACCTTTGGTTCTCAGTTTTATAGATTATGAGGAAGCATTCCATTCTGTTGGCAGAAGAGAGTAGAAAGCTATCTAAAGGTCCCACGGGGACTCCATATTTGGGCATAGAGTCCCTAGGGAGAACACCTGTGCTGTCAGTCCCAATCCCACACCAAATATGGGCATGGAATCCCCAGGGAGAACACGTTTCCGAGAAATGTCTCAGGGCGAAGTTTATTAATGTCTTTGGAGTTCGTCCAAGAGAATTGTTTCCGGGTGAAGTTTATTAATGTCTGACAGGTGATGTCAAGGTTGATTGATTTGTCATGAAAGGGAAATTGTTTCCGGACGAATGTTTTGATCTTAGATATGAAGAGATTAACGCGGGAAAGGGTTTCCTAGTAATTTGAGATGTGACAGCGCAGGGATGCAAAAAACAAAAGGAACACGCTGAAATTACGTTTAGGGGTTATCTGGGCGAAACCTTTTAGACATTTTAGGGAATTATTTCGGCGAAACAGTTAGAGACATTTTAAAAGATGATTTTAGAAGTGGTTTTAGAAGAGGATTTGAGGGTGAAAATCTGTGGTCGTTATAATACACAAGTTCCATTTGAACAGTGTCGTGAGGTCCTCTACCCCAACCCCAAAGGGCTCCGATCCCCCTACCCCAACCCCAAAGGGCTCCGATACCCCTACCCCAACCCTGAAGGATGCCCCCGGTCCCCAAAGGTCCCCCAGTCTCCCAAAGGGCTCCCGGACCCCCAAAGGCCCCTGACCCCCATTTTTTAATATTTTTTAATTTGCACATTTTGGGACACACATGAGTCCCACCCCCCAACTTTTGACTCCCCCTCAGAACATTAGTGTTTTTTCATGGTTTACCATGTCACAGTTACATTCTCTTGATTTTTCAAAGTTCATTTTGAATTTCTTTCGTTGAAATGCAAGAGTTGGAATATTTCAGTAGTGTTTTGTCGTGGTTACCTTGTCACAGTTACATTCTCGTGATTTTTCAAAGTTCATTTTGAATTTCTTTCGTTGAAATGCAAGAGTTGGAATATTTCGGTAGTATTTTGTTGTGGTTTATCGTGTCACAGTTACATTCTCTTGATTGTCAACGTTCATTGTGGATTTCTTTCATTGAAATACAAGAGTTGGAATATTTCAGTAGTGTC
>JAQQPU010017331.1:0-18809 GCA_029168905.1 Artemia sp. Kazakhstan ARC1039 | reverse complement strand
GTGTGTGTGTGTGTGTGTGTGTGTGTGTGTGTGTGTGTCTGTGTGTGTGTTGGTGTGTGTGTGTGTGTGTGTGTGTGGGTTGTCTCTGTGTGCATGTAAATTTCTGTATTGTGTATCCATGAGGTGAATTCAAGAAAGAGTTTGTTACTTACTTACTTACTTACTTCCTTGCTTACTTACTTATTTGCTAACTTACTTACCTACAATTTTTTCATTCTGATACCTAGATTTTGACAATGTTATCCCATGTGTCTGACAATAGATGTACGCAAATTCCTTTTCTTACATCGTCGATGTTTTAATAGACATTCTAAACGCTTGATATGCTAGCTTACTCTAAAAAATAATGAACACATAACAATGTAATATTTTTAATGAAATAATGTTATCTAGAATATTAATACAAAAATATATTATGATACATTATTAATATCAAGGATTAACTTTGAACATTTTGAATCTGTTCCATAAAATAGTTCACCGTGTTCTCTCTTGATATTGTAGTTATTGTCTTCTCTTAGTTCGTAATCAGTAGAATAATCATTATTCCATTTTGAATCATACACAATTTTTACTGGTGTCTCATGTACAGGCTGAATATGCTTTTCGTCTTTGGTATTATTTGATTCATTGACTGTTTGATCAATGCCAGTAACGTTTGCTGGTGCTTTGTTTTTCATCGTTTCATCTTTATATTCCATAGTGATATTTTCTGACCATGCCCTTTTTATTTTTCTGGCAATTTCACTGTCTATTATCACATTATTTTTACACAGGTAACAGTTTCGGCACGTAGACAATATATGGTTTACGATATTAGTAGCAGAGTAGGCCTTTCTTTTCCTCTTTGCTTTCATTTGAGTGCTAATACCTGAAAGCCGACGAAAGGTTCTATCAATAGGTAGCATGTTACCTATAGCACTAGCATGAAGATACCCTTCTACATAAACTATTATTTTTATGTTGGCGTTCTCTTTGAGTACTAATATCTCTGGAAATGATACTTTCGCATATCCACCATTTGTATAATTGAATTTTTTTGGTACTCCAAAGAAATTTAATTGCATAGTGTCATGACAACGCACGCATACGTTTCCGATAGTGCTACCACTTGTACTTGTTTCATAGTTCAAATACTTCTCCTTGTCAGCATTCAATGCTACAATAAATCTAGCATATGAACACATTTCTAATGGGGGGTCATCCACATGTTCAATATGCACTTCATCGTTGCTATAATTTGGTTCATTAATTGTTTGATTAATGGTAGTGACGTTTGCTGGCACTTTGTTTTTCATCGATTCATCTTTATATTCCTTAGTGATATTTTCTGCCAATGCCTTTTTTATTTTTCCGCCAATTCCACTGTCTATTACAACATTATTTTTACAAAGGTAACAGTTTCGGCACGTCGACAAGATATGGTTTATGATATTAGTAGAAGACTATGCATTTCTTCTTTTGATCTTCCGTTAAATGCTAATACCCGAAAGTTGACGATGGGGTGCAACAAGAGGTAGCATGTTACCACAAGCACTGGCAAGAAGATGTCCCTCTTCATCAACTATTATTTTTATGTTGGCATTTTCTTTGAGTGCTATCATCTCTGGATATCTCACTCTTGCATATCCACCATAAGAAGAGTTGAATTTTTTTGGTACTCCAAAGAAATTAAATTCCTTACTGTCATGACAATGCACACATACATTTCCAATAGTGCTACCATTTTTACTTGTTTCATAGTTTAAATACTTCTCCTTGTCAGCATTCAATGCTACAATAACATTGACATGTGAACACACTTTATTAAAATGCTCCATCTTCACTTTTTTAAAAGATATGACTTATGTGTTTATCGTTCCACTGCGTAAAAAATACTGATTTAATACATGCAATAGACTAGGTAGTGTCGATATCCGGACATAGAATACCAGTGGGAAAGCCACATTGTGTCTCTGACCAATCACAGAGTACAATTGTTAGAGCCGTAAGCATATTTTGTCATTTTAAGATACGTACAAAAAAAAACAAATAAAGTTGAATAATTTCGAAGTTTAAAAAAAATAGTTTGTTTTTATGAAAAACAAAATATTGAATTAGAACAATCAGTCCTCATTATTATGAGTATCCAAAACTGGACTTAAGTTTCAGATTTGAACCAGAGAATGGACCTAAGTTTCACATTTGAACGAGAGAATTGTATTTTCCATAATTATCTTACAGGAAACTAGAGTTTATGGTCAAATGCCCTTATTAGCTCAGATTCTACAGAAATAGTTTATTTTTCGATCCATACCTGGACTTAAGTTTCACCTATCAACCAACGAATTGTATTTTCTATAATTTTCTTACAAAAAACTAGAGTTTACGGTCAAAAACCCTTATTAGCTTAGATTTTTCGCTAGCAACTCACCCTCCACTATAACTTCGCTAATACATCCTTCTGCCAATCAAACACTTTTCAGTCATTTCTCGTTAAAAAAAATTATTTCAACTCATCCACATGGGTTTTTCGCTAGTATTTCGCCCTCCACTATAACTTCGCTAATACATCCTTCTGCCAATCAACCCATCTCCCCCAAAACACTTTTCAGTCATTTCTCATTAAAATTTTTATTTCAACTCATCCACACGGGTTTTTCACTAGCAACTCGCCCTCCACTATAACTTCGCTAATACATCCTTCTGCCATCCCTCTTAGTTGTAAGCACCCACTTTGAAAGATTGGGGGAACGAAAAGTGACAAGAATATAAATACTCTTTGGTCGGGCCAGTTTCCCCTTAGTTGTAAACATCCGCTTTGAAAAATTGGGGGAACGAAAAGTGACAAGAATATAAATACTCTTTGGTCGGGCTAGTTTCCCCCTTATTTGTAAACACCCGCTTTGAAAAATTGGGGAAACGAAAAGTGACAAGAATATAAATACTCCTTGGTCGGGCCAGTTTCCCCTTAGTTGTAAACACCCGCTTTGAAAAATTGGGGGAACGAAAAGTGACAAGAATATAAATACTCTTTGGTCGGGCCAATTTCCCTCTTAGTTGTAAACACCCACTTTGAAAATTTGGGGGAACGAAAAGTGACAAGAATATAAATACTCTTTGGTCGGGCCAGTTTCTCCCTTAGTTGTAAACACCCACTTTGAAAAATTGGGGGAACTAAAAGTGACAAGAACATAAATACTCATTGGTCGGGCCAGTTTCCCCCTTAGTTGTAAACACCCACTTTGAAAAATTGGGGGAATGAAAAGTGACAAGAATATAAATACTCTTTCGTCGGGCTAGTTTCCCCCTTAGTTGTAAACACCCGCATTGAAAAATTGGGGGAACGAAAAGTGACAAGAATATAAATACTCTTTGGTCGGGCCAGTTTCCCCTTAGTTCTAAACACCCGCTTTGAAAAATTGGGGGGACGAAAAGTGACAAGAATATAAATACTCTTTGGTCGGGCCAGTTTCCCCCTTAGTTGTAAACACCCACTTTGAAAAATTGGAGGAACGAAAAGTGACAAGAATATAAATACTCTTTGGTCGGGCCAGTTTCCCCTTAGTTGTAAACACCCGCTTTGAAAAATTGGGGGAACAAGAAGCGACTAGAATATAAATACCCGTTTATAACAAATTGTCTGAGTTAACAAGCCCTCGTTAGACTCTATTTTAAACTGACAACCCTGTTCAAAACACAGCTTGTGTATTATACCGAACACATCGAAGTATTCACAAATGCTAAACCCTTTTCTTTTTTTTAGAGATATGATCGCAATGAATGGTACCTGTTATCAGACAAAAATGCCAATTGCCAAAAAAATGTTATCGCTAACCATTTCCAAAGATTGATATTGTTCCAAATTTATAATAAATATCTTGCTTTTTCCAATGTTTAGGAACCAGCGTACACATTGCCAGCTTTTTTGTTTGCAATGTAAAAACCAGTCTGATTATCTTTTTTTTCGCAATGTCCATGTGTATGGTTGTTATCATGCCAGCTTTTAAAATGCCGATGTCTAACTCACGCGTGGGTTTTTCTTGTAGGGCTCATATCTATTACACTTTTGAGCTTCTTGTAGGCGTGAATGTAGGGTTGAATGTAGGGCTCATATCTATTACACTTTTGAGCATATTCTTGTAGGCGTGAATGTATGGTTAAATGTACGGTTGAATGTATGGTTGAAAGTACTAGATAGATTACTACTCCCGACTGTAGATGTTTCAAGCTATTATCTATAAAAATGTGGAATTTTGTTTTTTCTGCCAGAAGAAAGATCACGGATGTATATTTTGTTTTCCAGGGATGATCGTATCAACCCAGCGGTCCTAAAATATCATGAGAGAGCACATTCGAACAAAAATGAAAAGTTCTAGTGCCCTTTTGAAGTGACCGAAAAAATTGGAGAGTAACTAGGCGCCTCCAATGCCCCTTTTTCTCAAAATGGTCCTATCAAAGTTTTGAAATAGCCATTTTGTTCAGTTCAGCGTAGTTGAAAGACCGAAGAACTATGTCTTTGGAGATACCATGATCCCCCACAGACCGTGGGGAAAGGTATTTTAGTTACAAAATTTGCCCGATGTTTAGGCTACGTATAGTATTTTTTTATTGGGAAGTATGCCTACATTTTTCGAGGAGGGGGATTTCCCGATGGTGGATTTTCCACGGGGATAATTTTCCGTCGTTAAGGTAGTTCCAGGGGGTAGATTTCTTCATGAGAAATTTTATACTGGGGGAATTTCCCAGAACTCCTCTACGAAATTCTTCTTATGTATTGCTTTCGCATTGCCGACTTAATTTTACGTATGGAGATGTTAAGGGTAACTGTCCGGGGTTAATTTTCATCAGGATTGAATTGTCTAGAGAATAAATCAGTTGGGAGGAGAGGTTTATCCGTGGAGAATTTATCCAGGCGAGATTTCCTGGTGTTACTTCAAAAACGATCAGAAATTAAATAAAAAAAACACGTTTTTCCAACTGAAGGTAAGGAGCAACATTAAAACTTAAAACGAACAGAAATTAGTACGTATATGAGGGGGTTGCTCCTCTCCAACACCTTGCTCTTTACGCTAAAGTTTGAATTCTGTTCCAATTCTTTAAGAGCAACTCCCGAAACACTGTTTGTTTAATTAGAACAATAAGACGCTGTTTTCAAAAGTCCTAAAAAACTTTAGCGTAAAGAGCGAGGTGTTGAGGAGGAGCAACCACCCACATATACATAATAATTTCTATTGGTTTTAAGTCTTAATGTTGCTCCTTACTTTCAGTCAAAATAACTTGTTTTTTCTTTATTTAATCAGATACAAAGGACGAAGTAAATATACCGACATGGGAAGATCATTGCGGAGATGAAGAAAAAGGAAAGATGCACAAAAAAGAATGATACATTCTTAACATCCACTAATGGTTTAGCTGCTGAAGTATTTGCTACCTGGATTAGATTTAGGCTATGGCTTTCTTGTAAGTATTAGAAAGCAGTTTAAGTAAAGCAGTAAAAATATACCTTCACATAAGTGAGCAATAGAAAAAATGTGACTGAAACAAACTATGAACAATGATCCTCAGAACTCGCCATATGTTTGAGCTTTCTTATAACGCATAACTTCATTTTACTCAAATCAAAATGGTGCTTAAAATATAAATTTTCATCAATAAGGATGCCTAAGGAATGGATATGGCCATCCTTTGATCTACTAATAGGGCTTTGGACATGTTACTATCATATAATCGAGGATGAATCTGAGCTTCACGGAAAAAAACAAAAAAGCTAGTTTTTTAAAAACTTAAGGCAGGAGAGTTAGCATCAAGTTATATTAAGGCTCGCTCAAAAGGCCAACTTGTACGGACCTTAGTCTCCTGAGGTACTTTACATAAATTAAGATAATATTCAACTCTTTGGGGACGCCCTGGTCAACTTTTGAAGGCAAACAACTTTTGTGGTTCTAGTGAACAGAGCCAATTTTATCACAGCGAGTAACAATAACAAGAGAGGTAGTCAATCTGAACATGCTTCAAATGTCAACAAACCGTTTTTGAACATTAGAACTGATTTCCACGTTATACATTTTTGGGATTTAAGCAGTTTCAAACATCCGTCGGAGGAGGGAGCTAGTAAATTCTCGTCAACCACCCACCAACTAGAAGAGACTGTTCCAAATTGTTGAAATGTGCGGCTTTAAGGGCTTAGCTAAAATTTTTCCATTTATATATTCAAGTTTCAATAGCCTATGTTCATTTTCAGAGTTCTAAAATTACTCTGTTTAAACTTTAGCTTTTTTTTTTTTACTTAGAATAGGTTAGCTACAAATTTAGCGGAAAGACAGGAATACATTAGTACATTAGCTTCTTACATATTTTCTAAAAAAATCGAAGACTCTGCCGACTTCTTAGCTTTAAAAATCCCTCCTCACCGGGTTTTTTCACTTATTTCTGATCACTCGGCGCTCTAGCTCTCGCAAAGAGCCAGATTTCAGGTAATCTCCTTTGAATAGAAGAAGCTGACTTCCATGCAGCTGTGTCCCTGTTTTTAAAGTTCTTTTAAGTAAGTCAGTATAACATGTTGATACCAACACTCTCGGACCCCAAAGTTTCTGAAAATCTGTATTTGCCTTTCAAATACGTTGAGTGAATAAAATGGCGTTGCGACAGCAATACAGTGATGATTTAAAGTCTCGGCGACTGGAGGAGGGTGAGAAAAAACAAAAAACACGTAATTCTAAAACTTAAAATTTAAAAATAAGATAACTTGTTACATTAATTTTGAAGAGAAAAAGGTACGTTTCAAAGAGTACTTTCAGGTTGTTCACCCCTCGTAATGTCGAGATTGCTACATTTTTGTATATAATTTATTTATGTTTATATAATTTAATTTGTGTTATATAATTTGTGTTTTTAGGCACAATGATGTTATCTTCACACCAGTCATCAACACCGTATTTTCCATCTCCTATAATATTATGAACGTCTTAGGACCTGTGTTATTTGGGTTTTTACGGACGTACCAACAAATTTTCAACGGCCGGTGAAAAGTAAGGAAACTGGTTTTCAATTTAGCCTAGGAAAACAGTGTTTTCAGATGTCTGGCTTGTCTTTAAAACGCCAAATAAAAATGGGTCTTAGAGACAGCAATTCGTTTTGAGCACTATGATATATTGCCATGGCTTTTTTAACAAACATAAAACTTAAAAAAGAAAAAAAACAACTACACTTACATAAACTATCCCTTAAAGTTTAAAAAAATTACTGAGTTCCTTTCAATTTTCACTAACGGAGCAGCAAAGAAACACCTGCGCATTAGCCACCGATCAATGATGTTCCGGATTGCGAGTTTTATGCCAGTTGAAGCGTGATAGGTGGCGATATAGAGAAAGAATAGGTAGATTACTTGTTAGTTTGCGGTTTTTTGAAAACCCGCAAAACCGATGAAATTCAATAGTTAATTTATAATGAGGGACTTGGTCATATTTTGACTGAATAAAAAAATATGTTTTTTTTAAGGAAAAGAAAACTTAATTGTTCTAATATTTCCGTGAATTACTAGTAAAATCAGGCTGCAAGATAAATAGGAAAATCCATTTCAGGTTAACCATGGTTAGATACGCTTAAACCATATTTGTTTGATTATTTTATGCAACGAACACAATTTTATTTTATTAATTTGTGGAGAGATCATATATTTTGCATTGTTTTTACTTTTCTTACCGGCCCATATTTTTTTTTAACAAGTTATATTATATTTCTTAGTTTTCTTAGATTGTTTTTGTTTTTATATAAAGTCCAAGATCATCAATGTTTGCGTTCGACATTCGTTTTAAAATTTTTTTATTTTCTTACCGGCCCTTTTTACCGGCCTTTAATTTTCTTAAATTTTTTTAATTTATATTTTATTATATTTCGTAGTTTTTTATATTTTTATATAAAGTCCAAGATTCTTTGCGTTCGACATTCGTTTTTAAGAAAACAAACTAAGTTTATCTACGTCAGCTAAAAAGGCTTTTTATTGTGTCAGCTAAAGTCAATACCATAACTGGAAAAAAAATGTCTTCCAACTGTTTATTTTTCTCAAAAATACTAAGAAGTATTTAAAATGAATCGGTGATGCGAGCCGAACAGCGATACTGAGTTGAAATGGAAGAAACAGTTTTAATGAATTATAATTAAACTATAAAATAAACATTGAAATGCCATTATAAACAAAAAATATAAGCCCAAAATTAGAATTTGATGCACTGTTCAAGAGCTGCCCCCTAGATTTCTTTACATCAAATTTCCTTGTTTTTTTTTTAAGCTCACCATTAGGTCTTATTTATATCCTTCAACTCGTATGGAGTGGGGAGAGAAGCAAGACCGTACTCAGGATTTTTTTTCGGAGGGGGTTTTATTCCAAAAAAGATTTCGGGGGAGGGGGTTTACAAAAAACTTATAAAACCCCTACAAAATTTGTTTATATCCATTTTTGTTACGTTTTTACGAGTCAGAAAAACATTTCGGGGGGGGGGGGGAGGGACCCCCCCTATCCCCCTTATTTATTTTTATATTAAATTTATATTCATTTTTACTGATTATTTTTTATTATATTAATTTTATATTTATTTATATTAAATTTATATTCAATTTTTATTTATATCTAATTTAATTTAATTTATATTAAATAATTTATATAAAATATTGAGACTGAAATTTAATTTATTGAGACTGGCTGTTGTGTGGTTACTTTTATTACTTACAAAAAAGAAACTAGATCTAAGATTTTTTTTTTAACCCCTGGTGATTCTATGGGAACTGATTTAACACAATCACTCCTGGAAAAAAACCTGCTTGTGCGACCATCCTTCTCGAGAAAAATTAAAAAAAATTGTGTTTTTCTAGTAGAAGCTGTAATGTTCTCATACACGCTGAATTTCATAATACAATTTTCACCCACTTTGCACCCCTTTTTACGGATGTTTAACCCCTTTTTTTCTAAAACTACATAACTTTTCATAACCGGTAGCTGTTAATCAATTAATTTCAAGTAATTTAAAAATAATTGCGCATATTTAGAATAAGGATAAATAGCGAGTTCTATTGTTGTATATGTTGAAACCAAAACTTTTTTCTATAATTTGTAATCCTTTTGACAGAGGCTGCTCTTCATGTACAGTTTGTTTCTTTAAATTGTTTTGTCCAAGGTTCTCCTAAATATAAAGAAGGCTGACACCTCTCTCTTAACACTTTGTAGCATAAATTTAATAATTATTCGATTATAATCTTACAAAATGCTTTGAAAATGATAACCATCCCTGGAAAGTTAAAAGTCCTCAATATATGTCTCACAGGAGCAGGAACTCTTAAATCTTCTAATGGATTCTGGGGTCGTTATTTCCTCGGTTTTTAATGGGATCATTACTAAGTTGCAGGTATCGATGCAACCATGATTTCTTTAAATAAATTAATTAAAAAAATTCCACAAAGCTGGTTTTTCAAAGAAAAGTAAGGAGCTCTGTTAAACTAAAAATGAGCAGAAATTAAGTCAAATGATCTTCTAAGCGTGGAACTACCACCAATCACCATCAGTAAATAAATGAAACCCAAAATGAACAGAAATTACAATAAATAATGGAGTCAAACTCAAAACGGGCAGAAGTTAAAAAGAGTAGGGCTGAATACCCTCCATGCCTTCTCACGACCAGACCACAGTTTGCAGTTTGCTAAAAAAGAAAACAAAAACAAATGAACGTGGATTGTCAGTTTAGTATACACATACTGATGTTTATTCCTTAAAGTCTTAACAATTTTTGATTTATTAAAGTTAAAGGGACAATATTTAAAATATTTTTTTTTATTTTCTGGTCTTGAGAAGGCATGGGGGTTGTCAGCCGTCCATACAAAATAAACAGTTAACTTAGCAAAGTATTATCAAAATTCATATAAGTAAGTTACTAGATTTGAAACTTCATAAAATCATTTACACCGGTGTATTGGTGTGCATCAGCTATTAGAGGACAGAGACAGTAGTTTTTTTTTGTTGGAGGGGAGGGGGTGCAGCAAGACCCAAAGAGTCTATTTTATGCTTAAATTTTCTAACTTTCAGTTTCTTAGGATAACAGAGAGCGGGATGAGAGGTGAGATTTTCCCTCTAATATTCCCTCATTCTGAGGAATATTTCTAGACTAACCTGTAATGGGCGCAACGGGGTGAAGTAATGCTGCTTCACAAATGAATCTGCCCAAGCACGGGGTTATGGTTTCAAAAAACTTGGAAGCTGAATAAACAGCTTTTTACTATTACCGAACTTCTTTTTAGGGTTTCGGGTACTATTAGCTCATTTTGAAAAAAATTTGCTTTACGATTTCAAAATACAAACTGCAACCATAAATTCATACATGTTTGCGGATTTTCTTTTGCTTGAGATGTGAAAAGTTTATAGGTCAAAAATTACCTATCAACAAATATGAAAGCATTTCAAGCCAACATTTTAAGCCAGCATTTCAACATCAATTAATATCTTGGAATTTTTTACAGGCTTAGAATTTTTTGTAAGTGAATCTTGGAAAAAAATATTTTCAAAACTTGGGATTTTTTGCAAACAGATCATAGGGTGAACCAGTGAATCCCTTGGCTTTAAAAACTATAATTTTGATATATTATAAAGCCCTAGTCTAACGTAATTTTCTAAAATGTTTCTAGGCAAAATGGCTTCTAGAAGCATAGCTGCAGCTCCTAAGGATTTTCCCCAAGATCTTCAGATTTCAGTCTTAAACTTGAATCTTGGTACAAATATACATATCAAATATCGTCATCAAATTTATATTAAGTATGTTCTACTAATTATGTAAGGTAGATATTATTATATTTGATGTTTTAGGCTGTTTTTTCGACCCTTAGAAACTTTTACAAGGGAAATCTTGGGTATAATTAAATTCTCAGTTTTAGCCTGGCCCTGATTGATTGTTTCATGTTGTTAAGCCTCTTATGGGTTGTATTTTCAACTAATTATTACATAATATTTAACTGGCACTTAACACATTTTTTAAATAACATTATCAACCAAACGTAGAAATGGTAAGAACGTATGACATTTTATTAAGCCACTATTTTGGCTTAAGTAGCGTCAAACAATCTTTCATCATAATCAAACTCATTCACTCTTCTTACTCTTTTTTTACCTTTCAATACTATTTAACTCTCCCGAAAAAAAAATATATATATATAACAAACAACAATCAAAAATATTTAATTCCCCACCCAACAAATACTTTTTTAATCTAATTTGAAACTGAAACTGGTTTTCTGACTTCCTAATGCTCTCCGGGAAAACATTCCATAAATTAACTGCATAATTTCTAATTACAAAACTAGATCGACTCGTACTCCTTACTTCTGAGACTAAGCTTCCACGACCTCAAGTCCTATGATGATTATCAGAATTAAACTTAAAAAAATTTCTAAAATATTCAGGAGATAATCTATTAAGCACTTGGTAAGTATACTCACACCTGATGGTCCCTGATCTGACGAACATTTAAAATTCTAAAACTCATAAAACATTCACGCGTGTGCTCATACTGAACAAACTCACCCAGTACTCGAAGCGCCTTATTCTGAAGAATCTGCAGTCTTTTAATATTTGAAGAAAAATTAGATACATAAATACAGCAACCATAAACAATAAAAGGATGAAAACAGTATGATATACATTTCTTAAAACAGTTAAAGGTAACACGTGTTTCAAACTCCGCATCACTCCAAGACCTCGTGCAAGGTTAGAAGAAATCATATTTATGTATTTCTTCCAACTAAAATTATTATCAACATAAAATCCCAAATATTTATTTTCAAAAACCTCTGAAAGGGACAGATTTTCAAATACTATAGAAGCACTATTTACAATTTTTCCTACCCTACTAAAAATCATATAATTTGTCTTAGAAGTATTAAAAGCAAGGTAACTCAAGGAGGTAAACACCAAAAGGTTTTCCACCGTTCGGTTTGCTTTATCCACTAGTTCTTCCAGTGACCGGGCAGAAATCGTCAAAGTAGTATCATCTGCAAATGCTGTAACAGTTGCTTGAGGCATGTAGAACCTTAGAGTATCGACATATACGAGAAACAGTAACGGACCCAGGACTGAGCCCTACGGAACTCCACATTTTACAGGATAGAATCCACTAACGATGTCACCTAACATTACTTTAGTTGACCTTCCATACAAATATGATTTAAACCAATCTAAACAAACATCTTTTATCCCCAGACTAGACAGGCAACACAGCAACAACTCAAAATCCACAGTGTCGAAGGCACTGTGGAATGGAATTCATGGAATTCCATTCCAAGAATTCCATCCAAATAATAAGAGGAATAAGATCAGTGGCGCTGTGGATTGATTTCTGCTGGCCGATTTGGACCCTGGTGCTCAATTCTAGCTACCACAGAACCTGGACGATAAATAGGACGAATCAAAGTTAGTATTCATACCGTGACATGATAATTGATTCTTCCTTGCCACATGAGGGATTTAATCAAAAAATCCTCAAGTGTGAGTCACGTCCTTATCCGCTGCGCTGTCACAAGTTTGTTTTTGCTTTTGTAGAGTATCTTTCTTAAGCTTTAGTTAAGCTATTGAAAAATCCAATATTTATAAAAAAAATTTCTTCATTTTGTCTGATTATTTGGAGCCGGTAATGCATAAACTGAATGGAAATCCAGGTTATGTGGTAGCTAAAATTGAGCACAAGGGTCCAATTTGGCCAGTAGAAATCAATCCACCGCACCACTAATCTTCTTCCTCTCATTATTTGGATGGAATTCCTGGAATGAAATTCCAGGTTCTGTGGTAGCTAGACTTGAGCACCAGGGTCAAAATTGGCCAGCAGAAATCAATCCACTGTGCCACTTATCTTCTTCCTCTTATTATTTGGATGGAATTCCTGGAATGGAATTCCAGGTTCTGTGGTAGCTAGAATTGAGCACCAGGGTCTAAATTGGCCATCAGAAATCAATCCACCGCGCCACTAACCTTACTCCTCTTATTATTTGGATGGAATTCCCGGAATGGAATTCCAGGTTCTGTACTGTGGTAGCTAGAATTGAGCACAAGGGCCCATATTGCCCAGCAGAAATCAATCCACCGCGCCACTAATCTTATTCCTCTTATTATTTGGATGGAATTCACGGAATGGAATTCCAGGTTCTGCGGTAGCTACAATTGAGGACCAGGGTCCAAATTGCCCAGCAGAAAACAATCCACCGCGCCGCTAATCTTCTTCCTCTTATTATTTGGATTGATTTTGAGACAGTTTAAAAGATTACCACCAACGGAATCAAATTCCGAGCCCTCTAGTTTGTTGTTTGTGCTAGGTTTAAACTCAGAGTTCTTGTTTGGTATCTGACCTGTAAACATCTGTTTTGTTTTTAGGCCGGATTAAATTTAGAATAAATTACAGTGGACAGTTTTGCAATAAGTGAATTAATTCGTTTCGCTTTATTCACGTTTTGTGAAAAGAAAAAGGACTTGCTGTGGCTTAGTTATTTTGTTAATAATTGGATGCTATGCTGTTTTGGATGTAAGAAAACGGTGAAAAAAAACGTTAAAGGCCTCTACGGTCCACTGGGCCACCCTGCAAGAGCGGTGATTGCCAACGCTATCCGTGGGCCTGCCCACTACAAGATAAGTCTCATTTTGGTTTTTCATTTTTAATTTTGGTTTTTCCTTCTCACACTAATCATGACGTCTTTCAAGTAATTCGATCTTGCACTGGCGAAATTTGCAGGCTATCCATTGTGGCCTGTACAAATTCTGAAGATTACGAAAAATGATGGAAAGCGAACTAACTATTTGATCTTTTGTTAAGGGGATCATAACGAGCAAATTGTTTCTGTGAATAATCTTGTATCGTACAAAGATAATATTCAAGAGGCTTCTACTAAAACTGCGAAGAATGTGAAACACGCTTTTGAGGAACTTGAGCGTTTTCCCGACATTTACAGGTCTATTTCAAAAGCATTTGCGGCACTAAAAGTACCGGATCAAGCTGCCGCGCTGCCTGGTTCACAGTCTGCTTTATTTGCACGAATTTCTGCTACAGAACAGGAGCTAGAGAAAAATAGGGAATCTATAGTTGCAGAGATAACTCGTCAGGTTTCTGCCAAGTGTGGCTCGAGTATGAAATCTGGTCTTAAAGATTCAGCTGAGACTATAATTAGCGATTTATATAAGTCTGTGTCACAAGAGTTCAACCCCATATTAGACCGTATCGAGCGTGAGTTGAAAATGTATAGAATGCAAACCCGTAATCTGGAGAATCGAATTGAAAAAATCAAAGCCAAGCTAGACGATATTGCTCAAGAAAATATGTTGGACAGCCTTGTTTTCAAAGGTCTGAAGCAAAAGCCAGGAGTTGACCTTAAAACAACTATGCTCAGTGTCCTTTCGAAACGGATGGGTGTTACTGGTATATCTCCTGGTGAATTATCAAGTGTTTTCCGGTTTAGAATGAATGGGCCTAATACCACCAGTGACAAAGTTGCCCCAGTTTTAGTGCGATTTGTTAGTAAAGAAGTTGCTCGAAAAGTGGTCTTACAGAAGTCTAAACTAGCTGGGTCTGGAATCTTTGTGTCCGAATCCCTTATAAAGTGACGTCGCGACCTGCTAAATGCCGCAAGGGGTCGCTTTGGTGTTAAAAATGTATGGACCGACCGGGCAACATACTAGTGAAGCTGCTTGGTGAACCATCTGCCCGGAAAATAAGATCCCTTGCTGAATGCGTTTGAATTAGTATTTGTGTTGTTTTCTGTCGTTTTTTCTTTTCTGTACAGCTTTGTTGCCTTGTTTCTTTTCTCTACAGCTTTGTTTCTTTCTCTTTGTTTTTCGCGATTTTTTCATTCTTATTATTAATCGCATAAACTGTTTTGGTCTCCCGTTTATTTTATTCTTGCTTTTCCTTTTCTTTTGAGGGATCCGTTTTGTTTTGTTTTTGGTTTTAGTTTTTCTATTATTATTTGCAAAAAAATATCTTGGTCTTCTATTTTTATTTATTACTTTTTTCTTTTTTTTATTTTTATTTTTTTTTTTCATTTAGAGAGATATGCTATATGTTTATTTATTTACTTTCGTTGGTTCTTCACTTGATGATTTAATGAGCCGACCTTTTCGTCTAGAAGAGGTTTTATCGGCACCAACAGCAAGAGATGTTGAACCGTGTATGAACCAAGTTAGATTTCCACCGTTAAAAAATAGTGCTTATGTTCAAAGATCGAAGTTAGACCCCGGGGAAGCCGATTCGTTGCGTTTATGTGCCTGGAATTGTCACCTCACTACTGGTTATGAGGATGTGTTGCAATTTCTTTCTGATTCTCAAGGAAAAATTAGTTTTATTGGTATATCTGAAAGTTTTTTTAGTCAGGAACACTCTTTCTCGCTGTATTCTTTTCCAGATTATAATTTGGAGGCTAAAAACCGGACGTCACTTCACAGAGGGGGAATTGCGTGTTTGATTTCAAAGTCATTGACATACCAAGTAAGAAATGATATTGATGTTTGGATAGAGGGTAAGTTTGAAAGTTTTAGTATAGATTTAAATTTGGGTAGTAGTAAATTTTTGATTAGTATTGTGTATAAGCCACCTAGCGCAAGCTGGGAAGATTTTCAGCGTGGATTTGATCAACTTAAACGTGCGGTGTCTCGGACAGGTTTAGATTTTATTTGTATGGGTGATTTTAACTTTGATCTGCTATCGCTGAACGGAGTGAATTTTGATTTTTTTAATTTGATGGTTGCTAATGATCTTTTTCCCCTAGCTAATATTCCAACACGGGTTACGAGTCATTCAGCTACACTCATTGACAATATTTTTGTTGGTTCGAAGTATCTGGACAGTAGTTATGCTGATATGGTTCTGTACCCTTGTTCTGACCATTTTCCAGTTCTCGGAACGGTACCTTGTGTCCGCATAAAAAGAAATGAAAGAAAAAAAGTGAAGACTCGGTCGTTAAAAAAAGAGAAATTACAGAGGTTTGGTGATTAGTTAAGCAGCACTGATCTCGGCGAGATTTTGGAGATAAAAGATGACGCTTCTGGGGCATTTGATTGCATGATGGGGATCATACAGCCAATTTATGACAAGACTTGCTCAGTTAAATTTGTGAAACCACATAAGGATCAACCCAGGAAGCCTTGGATAACTACAGAAATTCTTGAAGCGTCATGCAGATTGTATGCAGATTGTATGCAGAGTGTATGCATATTGTTTAAATAGTAAGTGTGTCAAGAAATTGGAAGAGTTTAAAACAATACGCAATAAAGTGAACTCAATGAGAAGGAAAGCTAAAAAAGAATATTTTGCTAACCAACTGAGTTTAAATAAGGGTAATGCGAGAGGAACTTGGAAGGTTATAAATGACCTATTGGGAAAGAGGAAAGAAGCTCCACCCAATTAACTGCTGATTCAAGGAGAAGCAGTGAGTGATGAAACGATTATTACTAATAAATTTGCTGAGTTCTTTTCAAGTATTGGTCAAAATGTGCAGGGTCAAAAATTAGTATTGGTCAAAAATTAACTTGAAGGCTTTTAAATCAGTGATGTGTTATTTAATACCATGTCTCGTCCACATAGTCAATCTTTCCCTCGAAACTGGGGTATTCCCCGATGCGCTTAAGAGGGCAAAAGTCATTCCTCTCCATAAAGTTGGGTCTAAACTAGATATCGAAAATTATAGACCTATATCAATCCTTCCCCTGTTTTCAAAAATATTTGAAAAAATTGTGCATAAAAGGCTATATGATTACCTTACGAAAACAGGGATGTTAAGTGAAACTCAGTTCGGCTTTAGGAAAGGTCACTCGACGTCAGACGCCGTGCATTCTCTCTGTGATATTGTAAATAGATGCTTTGAACGTGGTGAAATCCCTTTGACTGTTTTTATTGATTTTAGAAAGGCGTTTGATACGGTGGATTTTACAATTTTACTCAAACGTTTACAGTCTCTCGGAGTTCGTGGTAATTTTCTGAAATGGTTTAATAGTTTTTTAAGTGGAAGATCTATTCAAGTTGTTTTAAATGATGCATTTTCTTCTCCCTACCAAGTGAAGTGTGGTGTACCTCAGGGATCTGTCTTGGGACCACTTCTGTACCTTGTGTATGTTGATTCAATGCGTTTTTACTTACCGGAGTGCTTTATCACGACTTTCGCGGATGATACTGCTTTAACTATGTCTAGTCGAATGATTGATGATCTATTGTTGAAAGTAAATAGGGTTTTAAAGTCATTTTATGTATTTACAAGTTTGAGTCTTTTGTCAGTGAATGTTAAAAAAACTAATTTTATAATTTTATGATTTTGATAGCATTTTTTACCATTATCGGTTCTTTTATTATTGTATCATAGTATTGTTGCGCCTTATATTTCTTATGGTTGTGTCATTTGGTCTAGCAATTTTTATGCAAATTTCAAAAGAGTGCAGATTTTACAAAATAAAACAGTACGTCTTCTTGGGAATTATATAGAAAATGTGAATGATACCGCATCATGTTTTAAAAAATTAAGAGTGCTTAACATTGGTCAGATTCGCGATTACCAAGCTGCTATTTTTGCCTATAGATGTTGGAATGATGTATGTCCTCCAGTTTTTACAAATTTTGTTCGCGTAAATAGTTCACTCCACAGGTATGCGACTAGAGAGGCGGAAAATTTTACGGTTGAGTATCGAGACACAACACGTGCAGGTTTTGGAATTTGGTATTTGGCTCCGGTAATTTGGAGTGATATCCCAGTTGGCGTTCGGGAAGCTGAACACATTGGGTCGTTTAAAGTAAAAATAAAAAAAACATTTATTGGGAGAGGGGGAGATAATTTATTATTATTAATGTCTCAGTTTTATTTTCTCTTTTCTTTTTTCATAGTTTTTGGTTTTATTGGTTAACTGAGAGAGTGTTCAGGTCTTTTTTTTTTTTTTTTTTTTTTTTATTAAATGAATTTTGTAAATGGTTGAGAATTAGAGGATTGCAGCCGTCTTTCATCAGGCTTTTTGGGCCTTCCCCGGGCGGTTGCTTGTATATAGTTTATTTTGTAATTAGTAGTAAATAAAGCAAGTCAAGTCAAGTAGAGTCCTGTATTACCAAGCTGATATCAAACCTACTGTGGCACTGAAGGATACGTGCCACAAATCCATATTAAAGTTGAAATAATCTATATGTGTTAGGAAGATTATGCTTAGTTAAGAAATTTATTGCTTTATTTTGGATTACGTAAACACGATAGATGATACTTGTCTAAGATTTGTAACTAGGCATATATTGGTTTCAGCACAACAATCAAAAGAAAAAAGTTTTAACGCTAAAGTTAGTAATACATTTTGTCTCTATTTGTTCAGTGACTGGCGTTTCTCCCCGGCTATTACCCTCCCCCCATAAAATCCCCCCCCCGGAAGACCCCCCCCGCCCGGGGGGAAATACCCCCCAGAAATTACCCCCCTCCCCATGGAAAATACCCCTCCGATAAATGCCCTTTCCCCCCCTGAAAATGCCCCCCCGTGGAAAATAAGGCTTTCCAAATTTGAGAATTTTATTTTTTAATTTCCGTTGGGGGAAGGAATTTTGGTACTTGTGTATTATGCGCCACTCACTCAAGTTAACCCTGTGCAAAATTCGAGAACACGTCAGTTTTTTCGTTAATTTCTTCTTTACTTTAGAAATAGATTTGGGCTATAAATTTGCACATTAGGGGGGGGAAGGGGTAAAGTATAGCAGGTCTGCATGGAAAATGTGCTTGGTACAATTATTCTGCATATTAGAAAGATAAGTGCATTTAAGGCCAAATATACGGCCATGAACATAGTAAAATAGCAT
>JAQQPU010017330.1:0-18809 GCA_029168905.1 Artemia sp. Kazakhstan ARC1039 | reverse complement strand
GGCATAGTTGGGGATGGGGAACTTTGGGCCAGAATCAAAATAAGTATGATTTGCCTTATGTACTAGGCTCGCAAGCCATTTAAATGCAGTGTTTACATACTTTTTTTTGTTTTGATATTGCTCTTTACCAACCTCTGAAGATCCAGATTCAAAAATATTTAACAATTCGTTAACTATAATGGGGACTGAATAAACCACCCGATAAATTATATTAGAATTAATTTCTTTATCCACTAAGAATATAAATGAATAACTTACTTCTTGCGTGTAGCCTTCATCAATATTCCTTTTGTTAGAATGCATGATTGTATATCAAATGCCAATTTTGAACTGAGAAAATAACTCATTGTCAGAGTTTTTATACCCGTGTTCAAGGTCAAATATAAAAAAAACACGCCTAAATTAATTGCTTAACAGACAGACTTTCATAGCCATTCACTTCATTCAAAAATATCATGAAAACATCCATCGATGTATACATGATATGTCATAAAAAAAACCACGCCTAACGCATTGCCATAGAATTTCGTAACATCCAAGTTCATTTACCCACACCATGAATCTATCAGAAACATGGGATTTAATATCAAAATCACTGTTTCGTGAACAACACGAATTTTCATGGTACGCTGATTCTAATTAGAACATAAAAAAACAGCCACAGATATGACTTTTTAGACGTGGTGATTTTTTATGATACATGTTAATGCCCTGTTGGAATGACTATCCCCAATGACTGTTGGTCATGATATGACATATCATGACCATCATATGTTATAAAAAAAAAACACGCCTAACGCATTGCCATAGAATTTCGTAACATCCAAGTTCGTTTACCCATACCATGACTCTATCGGAAACATGGGATTTAATATCAAAATCACTATTTCGTGAACAACATGAATTTTCATGGTAGGCTGATTCTAATTAGAACATAAAAAAACAACCACAGATATGAGTTTTTAGAAGTGGTGATTTTTTTATGATACATGTTAATGCCCTGTTGGAATAACTATCCCATTGAATGGTATGTGTACTGCCCGCCTGTATATATTATTATAAAAAAGGGTACTGTCCGTTTGAAACTGTTATAGCTACATGGGGGACACCCTCGTTGTAACTGTTATAGCTATATGGGGGGACTGCCCGCTACTTATCATTATACCTATATGGGGGGACACCCCTCCTGAAACTGTTATAGCTATATGGGGGGACACTCTGCTCGAATATATTATAGCTATATGGGGGGACACTCTTCTCGAAACTGTTATAGTTATATGGGGGGACAGTCTGCTCGAATTTATTATAGCTATATTGGGGACTTTCATTTCTTGTGCACTTTCATTTTAAAAAGACTTTAGTTTATGATTGTTTTTAAAATCATGCCGGTAATCCCCCCCGTGAAAGGTTTTCCAACTAAAAGCCAACAAAAGGGTATTTACCATAAAAGTTTTTTTGGGAGGATGGGTACAAAAGAAACTTCTAAAAACGCATCGAACTCCCCTATTATTTCTGGGTATATTTCTGGTCTATGATGTGATTCTGTAAGTAAAGAATAACATTAAACCCCAAGATTAGCAGAATTTATTCTGTACAGAAGGGGGGTTGCCCCTTCCTTACCCACACCTCCATCTCAAGGTCAAAGAAACTTCGGACTTGCTCATTAGATCAGAAATTGGGTGTTCTATTCCTTTTTTTAAGTCCAAAGGGATTGGAGACCAACCAGCTGCGTAGGGGGGATATTTTCTGGGGGATGGGACTTTTTCTGTTTTTTTCTGAGATTTTCCGTGGGGGGTCATTTTTCTCGGGTTGTATTTTCCGGAGGGGGGGGGGGGTAAACGCCAGCAACCAAAAAAGGACAAGGAAAGATAAAAAAAGACCGCTAATATCTTTATTTGCGTCAAACGAGGCATGCTCAATGCCGATAAAAACCAGAAAAGAACAGAAACGTCTAACAATAAGAAAAAAGGAATTGCAACTAATCAAGTGAAGAAGAGAAGGGGAAAATCAGAATTGCTCGTCAATAAAACAAAAACTAATTAAAATATAACCTGCGATAGGCTGGACTATTATTACCTGGATGGGGTTGGAGTAGCTTAAATACATTTAGCTTGCTTTTTTGTGCGGGAGGGGGAGGGGATCAATTGTTTTGGTTTTCTTTTTTGAAATATATTGTTTCTAGTTTTCTTATCTCTTCTTGCACTACTCAGGTTGATCCATTCTTCGGGTTTCGTATTGCTTTCGTTTTTTGTTCTTTTGTTTTACTAATATAAATGAATAGATATATCCTAGAACAAGTTCAGCTAAAACCAAATATGCAAATCAAGCTTAAAATGAACAAAAATATTATATACTTATTACTACATTAAAATAAAAATTAAATTACAGTAAAATTTAATTTTGAAATAATGGGCTTTTCAGCAGCTGATATCATATATCAAATATTTAGTTTAATTTTATTTCTTCCCAAAACCTTTCACGACAAATTTAGTTTCGCTACAAACAAAAATTTAGCTAATGCCTCCTTCCCTAACTGTATAAATCTAAAGCCTGCTGCGTCATTGGCGCTTCACTGAAAGTAAATTATATTACGAATATTCCCTTTTCAAGTTATTAAAGCATTGAAATGAAAATAAAATTACACAAATTACACTAATCAAATTTTACATATCCAATTTTATTTATTATAAAAAATAATTTACTTTTTCAATTTTATTTATTTAAATAGAATTAAACCTTTAGCCTCCTTTAGTGTATTAAAAGCATATTAAATGTGTTCATATCTTGTGGCAATTAAATGTTCCTCTTTCTCCTTAAACTACTATTTGTACTATTAAACATTGCATTCAGATGCCTACTTGTACAGAAATTTTAGCCCATTTTGCCACTGCAGATGTGGGCAGTTCTGACACATAACAATCTGAACATTTTTGATGCAATCAGATTCCAACTCGGGTGTTTATCCTGTTGAGAAAATGAGTTTTGACTATAACTGATGTTGGCCATCTCCAGGAATCTATTGAGACTATCCTCCCACCTAGTCTGGGTTCTGGGGTATCCTCCCACCGGACCTGAGCTTTTGGATCGAAATCATGGATTATTCGGGCTGGGGTTGTCGTCGGCAGACGTAGGAGGCGTCCAAACCACCTGAGAGTGCGCTGTGCTATCTGGATGGAGAACGGCACTTGGGAGGTGAGCGCAAGAAACCTTGCATTGCTCACAAAATCATCCCACCGAAGTCCTTCAATCCGACGGAGCTGTTTCGTCTGGGTGATGTCTATCATATTGAGGGTTGTCGACTTAAGGGTCCATGTTTCTTCTGCATACAGCAGGACCGAGCTTACAGATGCGTTATAAATTCGCATCTTCGTACCCCTAGATATGTTCGGCGTTCTCCAGAGAGTGTTGAGCCTTCCGACGATAGACGAGGCTTTTGAAATTCAACTGCGTACCTCTTCATCTATGGAGCTATCACTGGACAGCCCGGCGCCAAGGTAAGTGAAGTTTATTACAATTTCAACAGGAGCTCCGCAGACAGTTATATTTTCGGGGGGCGGGACAAGGCTTGGAGGCTCAATTGCCAATATCTTAGTGTTGATCCAGTTGATTTTCAACCCTGCTCTTGCTGCCTCTTCTTGTAGGACTTCCAGCGCGGCAGTCAATTGGTCAATTGAGTCGGCAACGAGAGCAAGATCATCTGCGAAGTCGGCATCCATCAGAATCCGATCTCCAAACTGCAAACCGAAAGGCAGGCGCTTCCTAGTTCGTGTTATGACATAGTATATGTTGGAGAACCTAAAAGGATAATTTCGGGCAAAAGAGTAGTGGGCTAGGTGCTGATCCAGGGAGAGATTTAATGTCCTTGGTAAAAACCTGTCAAACACCGTGTGCTAAATTGACATTTCACACGAGATTTAATGTTCTTGGTAGGGCAAACCTATCAAACACGTTATACTAGTCATATAATGATACAAAATATGGAGCGAACACCATAAAAAGCGACCCGAAGACCATACATTTGGAACTAGATATTAGTGAAATCGTGCCAAGTAGAAAAACTATTTTTTGAGTAACAAGTATTTTGGACCACTCAATAATGGCCTTAACTAGGCACATAAAATATTTTATATAAATTTAATAAGAGTGGTCAAGGGTTTAAATCGCTTATCAACTAAGTCTGAGGGAATGGTAAGTCCCACGCCATAAATGAGACATGAATGTTAGAATATGATTAGAATGACGTCAAGGGTATCAGTCTGTGGAATAGGTTAGCGGTGACAAGGTCATCGACTTGACCAAGCTTCACTTCTTGGCTGTGATCGGTATAATACACCAGTACCAATTGAAGCGTGCAGCCAATATAAAATATTCTTTAGTATTGGAGTATGCTAAAAAGTTGAAACAAATAAAGTCATAGGTGCCGAAAAAGGAATTTTAATATGGAAATCCAGAACAATCCTTAGAAATCAATTAGTGAGGTGGTTATGGATTTGAACCATCAAGGTCCTCAGCCACCAAAGACCCTAAGCACCAAGGACATCAACCTCCTAGGGTCCCCTCCCCCCAACCTCCAACACCCCCTTCCCCAACTTTTTAACCCCTACCCCCATTTTTTATACTTTTTTTAGGTTTATTTTTTTTTACTTTTTTTTAACTTATTTTTATTTTTTATATTTTCGTTTCAACATATAAATTTTTTTCAACTTTTTTTATATGTTATAGAATGGTATGAAATATGCTTAAAACCAACAAAAAAATCACATTTAATATTTTCACAAAACAAAATGAGAAAGATAAAGATATGTTAGTCGTGACTTTTACTATTAGAAAAATTGTGTTTGTATTAACACTTTTCTTTTTTTTCTGACTTGGAATTTTTTGGACGGAAAATTAATCAACTTTTTTTAGTTATTTTTTTTATTTTTGCGGTTGTATTAGTGGTACTCTATGGCTACTCATCGACACTACATAGTTTATTATATATTTTCAAACAGTATTTTTGTACATTGGTAGGATACACACTTGCATCATATTTAAAAAAAAATGAAGATGACATTAGTTTGTCCTGATATTGATTGCTATGCTGCTACTCTTGGTCCAAGACCGAAGGCTCATGGAATGGCCTATTACAAAGATCATCGGCAACCCTGAATGACAACACTGTTGCCATATTTGCTCATTTCCCACCAAACTGGTGTGTTTTGATGGTGTCTGGCGGTAAAATTTTGAGTCATCTTGCTAGGCGTAAATCTTGGCGTATTTTACTTGACCTGGCGTATTTTCACCGTGAAATGCTTTAACTGAAAGAAATTATTTTCCTCATTTTTATTCAATTAGTTTTTATTATATAACGAAGCTGTTATTTTTGTGTTTCATTGGCTTTGCTGGATGATGTGAACCAACTGTTGATTTGTTCTGTGGTGTGAAAGAGTGCAATGAAAAAAACAAGTGCATTTCACACAAAAAGTGTGCAAGTTGGCTAACCTGGCTAACAACACTGTTGCCATATTGGCTTATTTCCCACCAAACTGGCGTATTTTGATGGTGTCTGGTGGGAAACTTTGAGTCATCTCGCCAGGCATAAATCTTGGCATATTTTAATCGATCTTGCGTATTTTTGGCGTGAAATGCTTTAACCGAAAGAAATTATTTTCCTCATTTTGATTCAATTACTTTTTGTCATATAACGAAGCTGTAATTTTTGTGTTTCATTGGCTTTACTGGATGTTGTGAACCAACTGTTGGTGAGAAATAGGCTCAAAAAAAGAAATGGTTTCATCAAAAGTTCATAAAACTTTTGTATATATATAGGCTAAGGCCATATCTGGTATTATCAGGGGTGGGGTGAGTTGGAAAACAATTTATATATTGTTTAACGATTTAACACAATTTGGATATTGTATTATACAAATTGTGTAACACTTGTTTGAAAAGAGTATTGAATGGGGAAAGAGAATGTATATTTCTTTTTTCTGTATGGTTTCTTTCCTATCAGTCTACGTAGGCCACCCTATTATGTTTTTAGTATAAAGTAGAGCCAAATTTAAATTTTTTTTTTGGTTTATTGTGATGGTTTTGCTCTTTTATTTTCGCCAGTGGATGGTTTCGCTAAATCTGGCAGTTTGTTGGAAGATTTATTATCAATACTGAGAAGTATATATATAAAAAGAAAATTCATTAGATTCAGGAGGTTTCTACTAGTTGGGTATTCGGAGTCAAATCCAGTATAAATCCCCCCTCCTAATTCCGAAATATAGAAATTAACCCTGCCTTAATTTTTCTTCCAGGTGGGTGTTATTTGGTATCGTGAACCAGATGTTAACCAGAAAAAAATAACTATAAATTCTAACAAAGTTGGCTTGAGGGGCTGCCCACTTAATGAAGCCTAGTGTGGAGTGCCACATGTGCAGCAAAATTCTACCACACTTTACACTTTCTTCTGCGCATGGCGTAATGGTTGAGAATTAACCCTCTATAGAAGCAGACATACTAGAACAAAAATAAACACATTTATTATATTTCTAAGGTTTTGCTTGCATGATTTTGCTTATAGATGAATCATATTTCCTTGATGAATAGATGAATCATATGAACATAGATTTCCTTGAACATAGATGAATCATATTTCCTTGTTTTTTCCTCATTTTTATCTGTTTTGGAATTAGTTTTCATCAGTTATTACTTTACTTGTCTCTAAGTAGCCTAATAGTACATAAGATCATTGAAGGGAGAGGGGCAGGGGAAGTAGTAGCAAAAACACGAACCAAACTATAAAAATAGGGGTAAAATTTGCAATAGAATTTTTTTTCCTAGCATGTAAACTTTAGAAGAGGCCCAGTTCTAAACCATTACCCCGTATAGCATATTCCCTTAGTCGCTTGGCGCATTCCCCAAGGATTTATACCTTTTTAAGACATTTTGTTTAAAATTTTAAATAAAAATCTTAAACTCCATTGCATTAAACAGCTAGTTTTTGCATTAAACAGCAGGGGTATAAAAATACCCCTGCAAAGCGTAAATTCCTCCCCTCGCTAACAGAAAACCTTGAAACTTCTACTTTGGGAGGAGCTGCTATGTTGTATTTAAAAAATAGGAACAATTAACTTTATGTTTTATTGATTTGTTGGAGAAAGCATTAATATTTTAAACATATTCCTTGTATGTGAAATAAGTGAATAGAATTGTTATTTTATTGTTTGTCTTTAAAGCCCCTTCAAAGTGTATTAAAGTCCCCTTTTGAACAACAGCACTAATGATTCAGAGGTTCAAGAAACTCGCAGGCAAACTTCCTCACAGTTTGACCTAAATAAGCCTACTCTTAAGGCTGATAGCACACAGAATAAAATTGACTGTTGTTCCCCTATTAACTGTTAACTGAGTAATGAAAAGACTTTCTAAGAGTTAAGTCTCTATAGCAGCCCCTTCCCTCCACCTGGTTTTGGCACTCGGGGTAACCTACCCTGGATAATGGCTCTTTTCGAGTAATCAGAGTGTCTGAGATTTACTGCCATTTCGCTCATCGGGACGCTACTGTGTAAAAATGTAAAAAAAAGTGTAAAAATAGTGTAGCCTGAACCAAGACATTGAACTAATGTCTCGACTTAATATCTCTCCAAGAGTTTTAACTATCATCAAAATCCCATTATGGGGAATTTTAAACTTATTTTTTATTTTTAAACTTTCAGTGTTTATTCTAGTCTATTATAGGTAATAACGTGGGACCAAACATTCCTTTTTTGATAGCATTTAAAAAAAATTCGCTTTGTTTTGAGTGGTTTTTTCAAAATATTTCCAGTCATTTCTCGTGGTTGATCGGTTTCTTTATGTTATTTTTCAGCCAATATCAGCATTTAATTGTATCTTAAGCAGCTACATAAGGATATTATATGTTTTCGGCTTGTGTTTGTTACTAGTTTAAACCAGGGTATCGATAATAATAAACTATATTAAGTTTTATAAGTTAATAAAAAGGTTTCACAGCTGTTGAAACTTTATGACACATAAACCTTCAGTCAAAAACGGACAAAATTTGTGCGCACTACGCAAAATTGCTATTTTTCCGTGAAAGCGGAACAGGGTAAACCAAGGGTAAGAATAGGAGTCAGTTAAGAGCGAGTAAACCCATTATTCAATCGTGACGGGATTTTAAAACATTGCCAGATAAGAGTGACATCATCAGATAAGGAAAAGATGACATATGTCAATCACCGGATGGAATACTGTGATAACAAGGTGTCATCATCAGATAAGGAAATTTCAACGTTGGAATATTCTTATCAGAGAGTTGCAAATACAGACGGGACGAGATAACTGATTGAGACAATTTCTCCATGAGACAAGATAAATTTGAAAGTAGAAACGAAAATGGTAAGGCATCTCAGGGAATGCTAATTCCTATTAAGAGATACAGATTATTTTTATTTGGGTGGTCCTCGACTGTGTTCAGTATAATACACAAGTACCATTTGAACAATGTTGTAAGGTCCCCTTCCCAAACCCCCAAGGGCCCCCCAACTCCCCCCCCCCCCCTTATTTTATATCACTTTTTTTGCGCGCTTGAGACAAGGAAGGGCCCCGGCCCCTCGAACTTTTTTTCCCCCCCCCCCATTTTTTAAATACTTTTTTTTCCGCGCTTGAGACAGAAGGGCCCCCCTCCCCCCAATTTTTTTGCCTCCCCTCCCCCATATTTTTTAATACTTTTTTTGCGCGCATGAGACACAGAAGGGCCCCTCTCCCCCCAACTTTTTGATCCCCCCCATTGTTTATTACTTTTTTTCGCGCTTGAGACACAGAAGGGCCCCCCTCACCCCAACTTTTGGGCCCCTCCCATCATTTTTAACGCTTTTTTTGCGTGCTTGATACACAAATTTACAAACAGAAAAGGTTTTTCAGCTAAAGCAGGGAACAAGTTTAAAACTTGTTTTGAACTTGTTCCACATATGACATGAGTAGAAACCTAGCAAAGGAAGCAAGGAACAACAGACTTTCACACAAGTAAAATCATGAACCAGCATAAGTAAAAATATCAAATCATAAGTTTCCAACAACACACACACGACTTGAGAAGAAACATAAGCACAGGAAGCAAGAAACAGCAGACATTGTAATAGGATCAATTTTCAAAAAACCTCAAAATTTTCCAATTAAAATTACCCAAGTAAAAACAAAATCACCAAAAATATGAACCTGAAAAATTCAAGTAACCTACAGATCGATGCAAGACTCAAGCGTTCAATTTAACACAGTGAAACAAATGTAGCTAATTCAAACATACATTGTAAGAATCTTTCCCACAGAAAATCTAATAAATAAATCCGCCTTTGTGTCGCCAATGTATGCAATAAATATCAGTTTGACCAAATCTTATATGACAGGCGACTAACAATGTAATTTAAATCTTAAGAGCTTGAAATACCAAACTACCAAGAGATGGTAGAATTTATTATACAAAAAAAATAGTCACTCGAGATACAAAATATCTTTGTATAATCTAATTGCATTGTTCTGAAAACTAAGTTTAGGACTATGTATCTCAATATAATTAAATCGTATTGTCCTTTAATAACTTTCACAGAAATAAATTATAAGCCTTTTGGAAACTAAGTGACACCTCGCTAGCAAAAAGCTACAGTGTAAAACTTTGTTTTGTTATGAAAAGCTCCAAAGTGATATCTTAAAGTCATAAATCGTAATTAAACTCAAGTAGCCCATTGGTGTATACCCATCCAATAGTAATATAGGACATATAGTGGAACCAATAGAATCAGTGTAACGTACTTTTGAGTAACGCCTGAACATAACCTAGGGCGAAATTTGGAAAAGCAGATAGTCAGGAATTAGCAATTTTTGCGCGAGTCTTGGAGGAGTCTAGAATCAATTGAGTGCCAGTTCAGAGTCTTTGAGGAGTTTAGAATGAGTTTAGAGCCAGCCTATCATATGTTTACTATAACTTTTACGTGAATTCAGAAACAGTCCTTTTAAACGTATTTGTATTGCCACAGTCAACAATTCATCTTAGTGTCTTTTGCTGCAAAATGTTTTTGAGATTCGTGCCAATCTCTGTAACGATTTTGTGAGTAAAAATAAATACATTACTTTCTTATTTTATTCTCTCTATGTTAGTATTTCTCAAGATAGTTAGTCCTTGTCGCTCCACTCTCAAGGGAACCTGAAACCTTTCGATCTGATTTCGACTCAGTATGGCCGTTAATACAAGCTCCCTATTTGAACCGCTAGTTTAAGCTCCCCACACAAGAAGTTCCGCCTCCACTCAGGTAAGCCACTCGCGAACCGTCAACTAAGAGTTTAACTGATAATTGCCCATAGAAATAATTAACTGAAAAACTCCTATACAAGGCATTAACTTAAGGTACAATAACAAGAACCATTTTATTGAAAACCGCCCCATTAAAGAAAAAGAAAAACTCTCTTTTATTGAAACCCCCCCCATTAGAATTGGCGCGGCCTGTTTAAAGGAGCAAAAGACAAGGACAAAATTTTCTACAAAAAAAGATTATTGAGAAATATTACGCATAGGGAAAGTGCAATATTTTGTGCATGCTTTGAAGTGCAATATTTTGTGCATGCTTTGAAGTGCAATATTTTGTTATGCCTAAGTCCCCTTAAAATAGTAACAAAAAAAGAATAATTTGGAAGTGTCAAATTTGAATTATATAAAAAAATAAAACCAGTGCCGAATTTTAATTAACTTAAAAAAAAGAAAAACCAATATGTCGCTAGATCCAAATGAAATATTGTTAAAGCAGAAACTTATCGCCAAAACAGTGGAAATTTCAAAGATTCCTTCCTTCATATAACGGAGATTCAGATGTAGACGAATTTAGCATCCAATTAAACCAATTCGTAGAAGTAACTCAAACGGACCTAAAATCATTAGTAGGCATGTTATTAATGAGACTTAAGGGGCAAGCATTAACATTCCTAAAACAAATATAAAATATGATAGGGGAAGATAACAACCTTCCAATAAACTCAATTGAAAAATTACTAAAAGCGTTCCGAGAAAGATTTGTTGAAACCAGTTCAATACACAAATTAAAGCATGGTGAAGAGACACAAAATGTTAGGGAATACCTGCACAAGGTAATTGTATCCATTGAGGCTAAATACGGAAAAGAATCTGGTCCTTTATACGATAAAATTGTACTAAATGCTTTCATGTTAGGATTAAGCCCCAAACTGTACCGAATGTTAATATCAAAAAATATTCAAACATTAGAGCTAGTAGTTCAGGAAGTAGAGAGAATGATTGAAATTGACTCGATTGTGGCAAATCACAATAAGTCAAGAATAAATAATGTAGAAGATTCATCTCCGGGAGGATCACGAGGAATTTCCCCAGGATTTTTTTCGAAAGATAACTCACCCAGACCGAACCAAAATAGATCCCCAACCCCTACCAGGCAAAGAATTGTACGTTTTGCACCCACGAAAACGGCAAACTACGCAAATAAACCCCCAATTATATGTTATGCATGTAATAAACAAGAACATATCGCCAGGGAATGCCGTACGAGAAACAACCATATACCAGCAACCCCCAGTTTTAATAACCGTTTGTTCGGGAGAACAAACTTAAATGCCAATGGGTCAGGAAGTTATAGAAATAACCCCCCACGTCTCTCATCGTTCCGCAACCCCTACCAACAAGGATTTGTGTATTCAAATCCTTTCCCCAACCGATAAAATAATTATCGGTTCCCCAACCCAAATACGCGACAAAACATGTACCAATTCAATTCATGGACAGTGTATCAAACTAGATTTAACAGGAATACGGGCGATGACAGAAGATATTTTTCCCAGCGGGAAACGAAAGAAATTTTTCGGGAAACGAAAGAAATTTTTCGTCAATACACAATGAACAAATGCCGCGAGCCGTCGGCACAAGAAATTCCAACCCACGCAACAATACGTGGCAACCAAGACAATTAAATGTCAATCAACTTGAAAGTGAAGTTCCCACCGAACCCCAATGTCAAACGCCAACCTATCAAATAAGTGCACAGGGAAACGAATTCGGCCCCCAAGAAAATTAACCGGGACCCTGGAGGCCAGTATTTTTTATAGGTCCCTTCCAGTAGTTGTTCCTTCTTTAAGTGATAATAATGATATTATTACCTATATTAAATGATTTTGGTGTTGCAAGTATTAATTTCAAAGCGTTAGTAGATTCCGGTGCATCGGTTAACATAATAAACTCGAATGTATTTAATAGACTACCAGCGTATATTAAGCGACGGAAAAATTTTAATATTCCCAATTTAACTAGTGTCACAGGACATAGACTGGAAGCAATAGGCTCTATACGCCTAAATGTGACGAAAGATAATAGGATCTTCCCTACGAACTTCATAATATGCAAGTATTTCCCATACGAGGCTATAATAGGTGCTAATTTTTTAAAATCTAATAAAGTATTATTAGATATAGCAAATAACAGACTCGTATATCCATAAGATCCTATTCTTCAACGTGTGGAGAGAAGGGAAGCAACAGTGAATAGAATAAAATCTTTTGTACCCCATCTCTCGTCCTGTGGGAGAAAATCAAGCAGCAAATGGATCGAGTCAATAAAAACAAAAATAGGGTAAATGCAGGAGTATAGACAAACAGAAATAAAGAAAATAGCTGAATTATGGAACGAAATAATAAATCCAAGTACTGTCCCCTTACAGCCAACCCCAAAAGCAGAAGAATCGACGCAACCAAGCACCAATATTAACTTAATAGAAAATGTTTCGGAAGAAAAATATTATGGATTCGCGGCGCATAAAACAAAAACCCCTCCAAATACTATGCAAAGAGTTCAAATCTCTCAAATGATCACCCCCGTAAATGACAATTCCGAAATTTGGTTTGCATCCCCGTGTAAAGAAATCCCCGAAAATCTGTTTTGTGAAGAACAGATCATTTTATATGAGAAAGGAGAAGGTTTTATTTGGTTGACTAACACACATGAAAACGATACGATTACATTAAAAAAGGGAACATGCCTCGTTGAAATACAAGTGATTTCTGAGCACGAGCTAAACAAGTGGAAAAACTCCAAGAAAACATTAGTTAATGGTATTGGTGTCAGTAATCCAAATAATAGGTACCCACTAACAAAATCCCAATTTTTGGAAAAATTTAAATTAGACCATATCCAAGATACGCAATTAAAAGAAAAATTATGTGAATTGCTCTGGAATTTTAGAGATATTTTTTATACATGTGAGGAAGATATTGGATTGATACAGTTCTATGAACATTCTATCCAAACCACAGGGTTGCCTGTAGCTAAACAGCCCTATCGCATCCCTCATCCCTACAAAGATTGGTTAAAAAATAAAATCCGTGAATTAGAAAGAAACAATATTATACGGCCAAGCATAAGCCCGTATTCAGCCCCCGTTATACTAGTGCCAAAAAAGAACAAGGACCTTAGGCTGGTAGTAGACTATAGAGCCTTAAATAAGCAGGTATGTAGCGACAAATTTCCCCTAACCCGAATTGATGAAATCCTAGACTCCATTTCAACCAAAAATAAAATTTTTACATCTCTCGACCTCACGCAAGGTTATCATCAGGTTAACATAGCAGACACTGACGTCTATAAAACGGCCTTTTCGACGACGGAATGTGGTTCTTATGAATAATTGAGAGTACCCTTCGGACTTAAAACCAGTTCAAGTGCACAGTGTAGACCTCTGTTACACTTTTTACGAGGTGTAGAAAATATTATCCATTTTGTGGATGATGTGATCTGTGTAGGAGAAACTCCGGAGGATCATTTAAACACATTAACCAAAGTCTTTGAAAAATTCAGAGAGGGTAATCTAAAATGTAGACCTGAAAAAGTAAATTTACTTCAATCCGAAATAAAATTCTTGGGAATGATAGTGACCCAAGGCCGAATATCACCGGACCCTGAGAAAATAAAATGTGTAGAAAACCTCAAACCCCCAAAAACTATAAAACAGTTGAGAGTAATTTTAGAAAATTCATACGTAACTACGCCCAAATTGAAAAACCCTTAACGGACCTAACTAAAGGGGCCCCCCAAAATATTACCTGGTCGCAGGAAGCTCAAACTTCCTTGGACACTCTCAAGAAAGCACTTATTTCTGAACCAATATTAGCGTTACCAGACTTTGAAAAAGGAGTATTTGTGGTTACCACTGACGCCTCAGCTCTAGGCATCGGTGCAATCCTTTCCCAATTAATCCCCGTGGAAAACTACCCCGAACCCCTACAGGAACCCCTTCAGTATATAGAGAAAGTCATATGTTATTCAAGTAGAACTCTAACAAAAGGCGAAAGCAGTTATTCAGCGACTCAATTAGAATTACTATCTATAATTTACCATTTAGATAAATTTAGACATTATTTAGTAGGTCGATAATTTAAGTTGGGTTCGGACCAAAAAAGCTTACAGTACCTAAGCACATTCAAAAATCCAACTGGAATCTTAGCTAGATGGATAATGAAAATCCAAGATCTGGATTACGAATTTGAACATTTGACCGGTAAACAAAATGCCCCCTGCGATTACCTAAGTAGATACCCTGAAAATAACTCCTCAGACAATGAAACTAAACAATTGAATGCCATTCATACCAGTAAACGAAAACATAAGAGGAATAAACCTAAAGTCCAAAGTCCAAATAGAAGGAGATGAAATCAATCATAGCCCCTTATCGATAGCTAACATTAAAAAAAACCAAGTTAAGGATGAGATATGTTTGGCTCTCATTAATTATTTTATGAATTACGGTAATCTCCCCGAAAAGTTCAAAGCCCTGAGAAGGGAAATAGACAATTTTTATTACGATTTGGACGGGAAATCCTTTGCAGGATAGTAACAGGCGAAACAAATAGAAATCGGACTTTAATAGTCAAAATACTACCTCAAAGATTAATAATACCTGCCTTTGAATATTTCCATTTCGACATAGGTAGACATTTAGGAATAGCTAAAACCTTTCACAAGTTAAAACAATATTTTTATTTACCGTCGGCGTTAGCAAAACTTAAGGATTTTATAAATACATGTGAAGCGTGTAATTTAAGGAAAAATCCCCAAACGTATCCTAATCCCCCGATGGGAAGAGTACCAGTAGCGAGATTTCCTTTCGATATCGTTTCATTCGATTTGTACGGAACGAGTGGAGGATTACCTGTTTCTAATAGAGGTCATACTTGCGTTCTTTCAGTCATAGACCATTTTACCGGCTTCACTTTTGCCAAAGCATTGAAAAATCAAGGCGCGTATGCCACAAGTAAAGCGTTAGCAAAAATATTTTTAAAATTTGGTGTTCCTCACCAGGTTATTAGTGACAACGGAACTAACTTCGTTTCTAAAGTAACAAAAGATTTGATGGCTTTCCTTAAAGTAGAAAAATTATTAACCTCCCCCTACCATCCCCAAGCTAATGGAAAAAATAGAAAATAGGCACAAAATATTTTCCAATGTTTTGAGTATTTATACAAAAGACAACCGAAACGATTGGGATCTATATTTACCTTACCTAACCAATGTAATTAATACCGCTTATTCAGAAATGACTAAAGAAAGCCCATATTTTCTTTTATTCGGACGCGATTTTAAAATACCTTATCAGAAAATTATAGAGTCCAGAGAATATTACAATAATACCGAGGACTATAAGCAAGATTTTATAAATAGGATGAGAAAAACCTATAAAATAGTTAGACAAGAGTTAGAAAAATGTAAAATGAACCAAGAGTTGAGAAACGAGTCCAAAATCAAAGGAAACATAACTTTTAAAGTAGTAGATTGTGTATATCTAAAAAATGAGGCAAAGCTAGAAGGCAAAAAACTTTCCAATAAATATTCGGGACCGTAAAGAATAATAAAAAAAATACGACAATGATTTTACTTTTAAAATGATAAACCCAGATAACGGGAGAACATATAAGGCACACGTTAGCCGTATAAAGGAAGCCAAGTACCCAGTTAAGTGGGCACCCAAAACCTCATCTTCAGATTCATCAAACGCGGAAAATGAGTTCCCTAGGTCAAGACTAGCCGAGTTAAAACCTTTCAATTTAAAAAAAAAACTATTTCGAAAACCATAGCGATGAGGAAAATTTTGAAGAATTTTTGGCCATAAAAAACCTAGTCATCCCTAAAATAAAACCCTTAATACCCATACCAGCAAGAACCCCAAAAGGTCCAAAAAGTTCATCATCAGAAAGCTCGGAGGAATTAGATTATGCGTTGTCCCCAAAGACCCAATTTTCCCCCGATAGAATTTCAACCCCATGTCCACCCAAAAGATTTCCTGATGACATGGTATCCCCAGCAACCCCGATAGAGAGACCCCTATCGTTACAGGATGAATTAAACAGAGCTATGGATACACCGGGTGAAAAAATAAGAAAGACTCCACCCAGGGATACGAATAAAGGAAATACAAGGAGTTTGAGAGAAGCCATGGACATTATTAATTACCCGATAAAAACAAGGCAAAGTACCTTGCCTTGGACCCAGCAACACCCTGAAGATGAAAACCTAGGGCAATACCATCACATAACGGTATCCAAAGTAAAGCCCAAGGAATCTCACTCCTGGAAGCAGACCATGCTGCAAAATATACCCCACCCCCTAGAAGATATGTTATTCAAGCAATGGAGAAATTCTCCAAAAATATTTGACTCCTCCCAGAGTTCCCAAGAATCTTTTAACTCCCCCGAAACAGGACTTCAGCACGAAGAAATGGAAAATAAACCCTCCACTTCCAGAGGAGATGAGATATATGAAGCAAGGGCAGGTGATACTCCGAAATTACAAAGGACCACCCCAGAAAGCCCTAATGATGAATCCTCAGGAACTAGTTCTACTGAATCCGACGATGAGCCCCAAGACACACAAAAACAAAAACCCAACTTCGGCTACCGCACATGCAAAACTAGCTAAGGCAAAAGGTCAAAAGTTTCTATTAAAACAGTACAAGAAATTTGATCTAATCTCTATGGGAAAGTCAAAAAAGAATAAAACTCCAGAAACTGAACAGGAAGAAACCACGAAATCTTGCAGAAAAAATAAAAAACCAGATAAATGGAAATACGTCTAGGGACCAGGTACCCCAAAAAAACTCATAAAATAATATTAAATCGAAACGAGTAGTTTGAAAAAAAAAACTTGAAAACAAGAGTATATGAATAAGACATTACAATGAAAGCTACCCATAAAAGGTCGAAAGAAGTTAATAGTCAATATTTCCAGATAAACTGAATCCCGGCTTGATAAAAAAAAAACCCGAAGATAGAAGAAGAACAAGAATTGTTCAACCCCTCCTCCAAAAAGAAAAATAACTAGTGCAACCCCGTTACAGACAGAACAAATATGGATGCCTCGGCACAATTGATAACAGAAAAATTAAAAATTGAGAATATGATAGAAACCATACTTAAATCTCTTAGTGAAGTTAAGGCATCCCAAGAAAAAATTAACAAGAAAATAAATGAGATCTTAGTAACTAAACAAATGGATAAATTAATTGAGACACAGTTTATGGAAGTTAAGGAACAGACCGCCAAAATCCAGAGTGAAATGGAATAAATAAGCGACGTCACGCTTATTAAAGGATATAATTATCCAGACAAAATCCTCATATTACAGGTATTATACGATAAAATGCAGGAAATTAGTAAAAAATTACAAGATTATAGAAGCAGTACTGTTCTGTCCACGACAATGGCGGTACAAGAAGCCCTGGTACCGCACCCCAACGAGCAAAGATCTTAGACTTACAGCATAAATACGACCACTTAAAAGAACGGAAAGAAATAATTAAACTACAACAGGACAGCTTAGAGAAACAACTGAAGGAAAATCATGCAGAAATTACCAGGGAATTACAAAAACAAAGAGAATTCTGCTCAAACTTAGAGAAGATGGTTGCAACATATTTTACAGTTGAAATTGACCTACCCCTGAGTCCCTATTTGGAAAATCTTCTTGCTAACAATTACAACAAAGGACCGTCACAACCTTTGTACTTCATGATCCCAAACCAAGCTCGTCATCACCACATAAAACCCCAGGTGGAAACTATTCAACAGGATCCACCAACGGATAATAACATAATTATGATGACCCAG
Organism: Artemia sp. Kazakhstan ARC1039; assembly: GCA_029168905.1. NCBI lineage: Eukaryota > Metazoa > Arthropoda > Branchiopoda > Anostraca > Artemiidae > Artemia > Artemia sp. Kazakhstan ARC1039. Next base: position 677 of record JAQQPU010017330.1, on the reverse strand, counting down.
TACCCTGACGCCCAAGAGAATGTTACTACGGGCCAAGATTCCTCAGAAGTCTCTGCACCACAAGGATCACCCAAAACACAACCATTACCAGAAGATACGGAAAACTAAGGAATGTCAAACATGGGAATTAATTGAACTCAAAAGAAAGAGGTAAAAATCCCTTTCTCGTTAATAAAAAAAAATTTAATACAGTAAAGTGGTTACATTTTATAGAATATAATGTTTAGCGATAAAATATAGTGAATAACTAACTAAATTTCTGCTAGCCAAAATATAGTATTTCCCTAAAAAAAAATATATATATTACAAATTCAGTCATAAAGAAGAAAGTGCGGTAGACAGCCATCCTAGCTTTACCTGTCCCGGGTAGCCCCCGGAGTAGGTGAACCCGATGATCAAGGGGGATTGATTGGTGAGGTGATTGACTTCAGTGCACGAGGATCAAAGCCGTTTGCTGGGTTCGGTCGTCTATCAATCCATAACCCCAAAACCACTATAATCAAAAAATTACTTTTAATTTTAATGAAGTATTCAAGAGCCAGTCCGGGGAGCCTTTGGTGTGTCGAGGCTCCAAAGGCTTGATTGTTTGTATTTGGATGTCTGATAAGCTGAGAGTTCCTTCAGGATAGATTCTACTTCTTCTGAAATCAATTTTATGGGATATTTTATTTAAAAAA
>JAQQPU010017327.1:5118-16043 GCA_029168905.1 Artemia sp. Kazakhstan ARC1039 | reverse complement strand
TTTTTCACTAAAGTGCAAATTATGTTCTGGCTTTGGGAAGGTATAGGAGTTTTGAGCCCTAGCCTACTCATGTTAATTTCCGCTCATTTTGAGTTTGACTTGGTTATTTATTGTAATTTCGGTTTGTTTTGGGTTTCATTTATTTATTGACACTGATTTTTGGTAGTTTCACGCTTGGTAGATTATTTGATTTTATTTTTGCTCATTTTTGGTTCAATGGAGTTCTTTACTTTTTTTTGAAAAACTTATTTTGTAGAAAAAGTTTTTTAAATTAATTTCTGTTTGTTTTATATTGACATAGTCTTTTCAGGGAAAAAGAAAATGATAGTTTAAATCTTTTCGTTTTTTAAGACTTTATAGTTTGGCCTGCTTTTTGTATGATGCAGAAAATTTTTCAGCAATTTTTAGCAACATACACCCTTTTAAAAATCTGGACACAAATAGTAGTGTTTAATTTAGTTTCATACCTCCTCTAGTTGACCTGAAATAGAAAACTTGAAATCATTCACAAAAAAATCTGTTTACTTTCTTTGATAGCTTGGATACACTTACCCTATTTTGATTTGGTGTAATTTTTAGAACAGAAGTAGCCCCGAAAGTTTGAACATAATACCCTCAGTTGTTCTTAGGATACTGCTGAGATGCCTTATTGGGAATTAGCATTAACACAGTGCATTTTGATTTATTCTTAAGGCAACATTTAGTTTTTAAACATAATGGGCAAATGGGAGGGTGGGTGTGGGAGGGCGATTAGTTGCCCTCCAATCACTTTCAACTATTAAAAAGGGCACTAGCCCTTTCTATTTTCAATCGAATGAGCCCTTTTGACATTTCTACAACAATTCCTTTGATACAAAGTGCCCTGGTCTAAAAAAAATAATACATTGTACCCACATTGCTCTTTACTATAAAAATGTCTAACTTTCCAATCACTTTTGACTATTAAAAAGGACAACCCTTGCCCTGAGGGCTGTGGGGGCTTGTCATCTTCATAGACCTAATTTCCAGAACTTTCAACTACATTGAACAAAATGGCTATCTCAAAATTTTGATGGGATGTGTTTGGGGAAAGGCAGGGCGTGAGAGGGGTGTTAGTTGCTCTCCAATCAGTTTCAACTATTAAAAAAGGCCCTAGCCCTTTCAATTTCCAATAGAATGAGCCCTTTTGAAGTTTCTATGACAACACTTTCTATAAAAACCTTATATGCTCCCAGGGTATAACTTACAACCCTTGCGATGAAAGCTGGGGGAAGGGGTTGCCATCCTCAAAGACCTAATTTCCAGAACTTTCAACTACGTTGAACAAAATTGCTATCTCAAAATTTTGATTGGATGTGTTTGGAGAAATGGTGGGTGTGAGAGGGGGGCCACTTGCCCTCCAATCACTTTCGAATATTATAAAGGGCACTAGCTCTTTCAGTCTCCAATCAAATGATCCCTTTTTGAAGTTCCTACAACAATGCTTTCTATAAAAACCTTATATGCCCCAGGGCATAACTTACAACCCTTGCCATGGGGGCTGTGAGGGGGGTTGCCATCCTCAACAACCTAATTTCCAGAACTTTGAACTACATTGAACGAAATGGCTATCTCAAAATTTAGATTTTTATGTGTATGGGGAAATGGTGGGCGTGAGAGGAGGGTTAGTTGCCCTCCAATCACTTTCGACTATTAAAAAGGGCACTAGTCCTTTCAATTTCCAAATGAATGAGTCATTTTTGAAATTTTTATGACAGTGCTTTCTATAAAAAAACCTTATATGCCCCCAAGGCAAAACTCAAAGCAACAACCGTTGCTTTGAGGGCTGTGGTGGGAGTGTCATCCTCAAAGACATAATTTCTGGACATTTCAAATAAGTTGAATTAAATGGCTATCTCAAAATTTTGATTTGGTGTATTTGAGGAAATGGTGGGCATGAGAAGAGGGTTACTTGCCCTCCAATCACTTTCGACTATTAAAAAGGGCACTAGCACTTTGAATTTCCAATCGAATGAGCCCTTTTTGAAGATTCTATGACAAAGTTTTCTATAAAAACCTTATATGCCCCCAGGACATAACTTGCAACCCTTGCCCTAAGGGCTGTGGGGGGAGTGTCTTCCTCAAAACATAATTTCTATCCGGAAATCAACTATGCTGAACAAAATGGCTATATCAAAATTTTGATTGGATGTGTTAGGGGAAACGATGGGTGTGGAAGGGGTGTTAGTTGCCTTCCAATCACTTTTGATTATTAAAAAGGGCACTATCTATTCCGATTTCCAATCGAATGAGCCCTTTTCGAAGTTTCTACAACAACTCTTTCAATACAAAGTGCTCTGGTATGGGTAAAAAATAATTTGATACGAAGTCCCCCAAAAATGTTTGGGGGAATGGTGGGCGTGAGAGGGGGGTTAGTTGCTTTTCAATTACTTTCAACAATTGAAAAGGACGCCAGCCCTTTGAATATTTAATCAAATAAGCCTTTTTTCAAGTTTTTACAACAATGCTTTCTATAAAAACCTTAGCCTATGTGTCCCCAGGGCATAACTTCCAACCCTTGCCCTGAAGACTGTGGGGGGAGTGTCCAGCTCAAAGATATAATTTCTGGACCTTTCAACTGCGTTGAACAAAATTGCTATCTCAAAATTTTGACTGGATGTGTTTGGGGAAATGGTGGGCATGGAAGGGGTGTTAGTTGCCCTCCAATCACTTTCGACTATTAAAAGGGGTACTAGCCATTTCAATTTCCAATCGGATGAGCCCTTATTGAAGTTTCTATGACAATGCTTTCTATAAAAACCTTATATGCCCCCAGGGCATAACTTACAACCCTTGCCCTGAGAGCTGTTGGGGGGGGATTGTCATCTTCAAAGACCTAGTTTCCAGAACTTTCAACTACATGAACAAAATAGCTGTCTCAAAATTTTTATTGGATGTGCTTGGGGAAAAGGTGGGAGTGAGAGGGGGGTTAGTTTCTCTCCAGTCACTTTCGACTATTAAAAAGGGCTAGCCCTTTGAATTTCCAATGGAATGAGCCTTTTTTGAAGTTTCTATGACAACGCTTTCTATAAAAATCTTTTATGCTCCCAGGGCGCAACTTCCAACCGTTGGCCTGAAGGCTGTGGGGGAGTGTCCTTCTCAAAAACTTAATTTGTACTTGGAAATTAACTATGCTGAACAAAATGGCTATCTCAAAATTTTGTTTTGGATGTGTTTGGGGAAATGGTGGGTGTGGAAGGGGTGTTAGTTGCCTTCCAATCACTTTCGACTATTAAAAAGGGCACTAGCCTTTCCAATTTCCAATCGAATGAGCCCTTTTCAAAGTTTCTATGACATCTCCTTTGATATAAAGTGCCCTGGTATGAAAAAAAAAAAATATTACATTGTGCCAACATTATTCTTTACTTAGGCAGCACGATTGCGCTGCCTATGATACATATAAATTTTGAAATATAATTGTTATAAACACAATATAAAAATTCTCCTGGAAGGTTTTATTTTCTGTGATGGGATTTTCCTTGAATTTCATTTCTTCTGAGATTACAGCAACACACAGCAGTTAAGCTAGTTTTCTATATGGTTAACTATTTATGGTTGTTTTTGAGTATTTTATTTCTGATTTTGTACGTTTTTAGTATTTTATGGTGTATTTATAGTATATAGGAAATTTTTTTTTGGGGGGGGGTGGGGTACAAAAAACTTACAGAACATATCAAAAGTTTGTTAAAATGCATTTTTGTTACCATTCCTTTTTTAGAAGTTGGAAAATTTTATTTCTTTTCTTTTTTTTTGGGGGGGGGGGAAGGTTGATGCCATTTTCTACTTTCAAAAATAAGGAACATGGTACCACTTTATCTGTCCATTTAAGGGCTCAAAACAAATTCTTTGAAGGTACCAATTAATATGTTTTGAAATACACATTGAACAGTGTATCCACATTATATCTTGCTAAGTAAAAGACAAAAAAATCTAAATTACCAAGAACAGTTTTTATTCCCTTTTCTATACCTTTTCCAAATATAATTTTATTACAATGACGACAGCATCTCGGCCGCCCCCCCCCCTTTAATGATGCTAAAGTGCCTTAAACCTCATACCTCTGCTCAATTACAATTTACAAGGTTTTAATGATTTGTAAATTCATTTCTTAAATTTTGGAAAACTGCCTTCAAATGACTTAAAATCCTGCTGAAATAATAGATAATGTATTTTCAGAGAATAGAACCGGTGAAAGAAGAGACTCCAAAATTAAAGTAAAATATTTTTTATCCAGTATAACCTAACTCAACTTTTTCCATATTATTAAGAAGTCTATTACCTGGAACTTTCCAAGATGTTTTTTCTGTCATACCAACTATAAACTTGATTTCTTTACTATTAGGCTATTGGATTAGGCTAAATTTTCTTTATGTAACTCATATCATTAGTTCAAATTTTTTTGCCATACAGAATGTCAATTTAGTCCTTTTAGGATTGGAGTCTTACAAAACATTTTAAAAAACCAATAGACATTAACACAGAACTGGTCACAAAAAGACCTTTGAGGTCTCCTGCCAAAAAGGCTGGATTAGCAATAAGAACGTGTTTAAATTATTTTTCTATCATCTCATTAAATCTCCTAGTTTTAACTCACTTTTTATCAGTCCTGGTTGAACTTTGCTGAAGTAAGGATGCTAGGACTGCTTTGAAAAAATTTTACTTTTTGGTTTTATTGGTCGCATGTTGTTGTGAGTCTTTTTTCTTTCATATATTTTTGTCTTGCTGAGGACGGCCCTTGGATATGGGGCCAAAATATTTATTCAAATTATCTTTACTGTCTTGCAAAAAGAATTCCCTATTGTTCTTCGTGCTTTTGTTGTTTGTTATGGAAAGGCAGTGTGGGCTTCGTCGCTATTTTCGTTGGGGTAGGAGGATGTTATAAGGAAAAATTTAAGGGAATTTGGATCTTCCTGGTTTGAACAGATCGGGATGGAGAAGTTTGTGTAGCTGTGTTGGCTGCAGTTGACATGGTGTTGTGGTGAGCAGTTAGTAGTAGTAGTAGTAATTAGGCGTATTTTTGGCAATTTTGTGCTTTCATTACCAAACTGAAGAAACCACTTTAATGATAAAAGAGTAGTATCATTCAGTACTGTTACTGAATATAATGGCTGTTAAAATAACAATTGCATTGTTGGTGTTTTTTTTCCTTCTTTTCATGAAGATACAAAAAAAATTCCAAAATTTAGGGAAGCAATTTTATCTAGTGGAAATACAAAAAGGTGAATGGATGATGGAATCCTGAAAAGTATTAATGCTATCAGTTCGTAAATATTACCCTTTGCTTGAAACTTATTATTACTATTTGGGGCATAGTCTTGCTGTTACCAGTACTAGATTAAAACCAATTTTAGTTATAAGTACAAAGTTTTTGTGATTTTGTCCAGAATTTGGTTATGATCAAAATGTAGTTAGTTACCTTAGTTGAAATAGGTAAATTGAACTATGAAGAATGGATATAGGGCCTGATTTTATAGGGTCTTCTGAAAAACCAACCTGCACCTGTTTTCCCTCTCCCTTGAAAAAGTATTTTTCAAAACCTATGGACAGAGCTGTTCCAAGGGGGAGGCAACTAGGGTTGCTGCCTAGTACGCCGTGGTCTTGTGGACTACCGTGGCTGGGGGGTTGACCACATTGATTAAATTTTCCACTTTTATTTGGCTTTTTTTGCTTATATTTGAGTTGGGAGGGGGTGATGTAATTATTTTTTCCCAAGGAACCACCAACCCTAGAAATGGCTCTGATGTTAGGTAGCAAAAACCTTGATCAGTTGGATAGCTTCACATACCTGGGTGTTATTTTATTAGTAAAAATATTGAATACAATGAAGATGTAAAAAAAAGTAGAATAGGCAAAGCACAGGGTATTTTAGTGGTTAAAAAATTTCAAAAAAATAGGAAGACAATTTTGGAATTAAAATTAGAATATTGGAAACAATTGTAATAAGAGTGGTCAAGTATGGTTTTGAAAGGTGGTTATATTTGAGTCGGGATGGGGCCCTCTAATCAATTTTTCCCAAAGCACCACCAACCCTAGAAATGGCTCTGATGCTAGGTAACAAAAAACTTGATTAGTTGGATAGCTTCACTTACCTGGGTATGGTAATAAAGGAGGGGGACAATCTTTTTCCATGAAAATGTCAAAAATGGTGATGGTTTGTGGATAATTGACTCTTGAAACGTATTGAGAGCTTCAGCGTACAGACATTACAAACTTATTATAGCTAAAGGTACAAAATAGTGCAATTTTTTTAATTTGCTTATAACCAAGATGCGGTTAGTTACGTTACGTGAATTGAACTGTCAGACATGGGCACAGGGCTTGCTTTTATTGTGTCTTCTGAAAAACCAACCTGCACCTGCCTTCCTTCCTCTTTGAAAAAGTATTTTTTAAAACCTATGGACAGAGCTGTTCAAGGAGGGCGGGGGGTCAGATGCCTAGGGTGCCATGGCTGATGGGGCAACACGGCTGGGGGGTTGACCACTTTGATAGGAGACAAAAAAAGCTGGCATAAGACTTTTTCACAATTGTATAAAATGATGTCATTTTCAGTTAATAATATATAGTCTGTCATCCATCCATCCTAGGACAGAACTGAGTTAGATAGCCATAGAAATATTTTTGAATTAAAATTAGAATATTGGAAGCTATTGTAATAAGAGTGGTCAAGTATGGCTTTGAAAGGTGGTTGGTTATATTTGAGTCGGGATGAGGTCCTGTAATTAATTTTTCCCAGGTTACCATCAACCCTAGAAATGACTCTTTAATAAGAGTAATAAGTAATTGTAATAAGAGTGGTCAAGTATGACTTTGAAAGGTGGTTGGTTATATTTGAGTCGGGATGAAGTCCTGTAATTAATTTTTCCCAAGTTACCATCAACCCTAGAAATGGCTCTGTTGTTAGGTAGCAAAAACTTGATTAGTTGGAAAGCTTCACTTACCTGGGTATGGTAATGAAGGAGGGGGACAGTTTTTTTCCATGAAAATATTAAAATTGGTGATGGTTTGTGGATAATGGACTCTTGAGAAGTATTGATAGCTTTAGTGTACAGACATTAAAAACTGATTACCATCAATTTCAGCTAAAGGTACAAAATAGTGAATTTTTGTTTTCAATTTGCTTATGACCAAGATGCGGCTAGTTAAGTTAGGTGAATTGAACTGTCAGAAATGGGCGCAGGGTTGGATTTTATAGGTTCTTCTGAAAAACCAACCTGCACCTGTCTTCCTTCCTCCTTGAAAAAGCATTTTTTCAAATCTATGGGTAGAGCTGCTCAAGGGAGGGGGTGTCAGATGCCAAGCGTGCCATAGCTGATGGGGCAACGCGGCTGGAGGGTTGACCACATTGATAAAATTTTCTACTCTGATTCAGATTTATGCTTATATTTGAGTTGGGAGGGGGTGCTGCAATTATTTTTCCCTGTGCCTCACCAACCCTAGAAACGTTGACTTCTGAATTAAAATCAAGATGTCATCAAGCCATTGCCAATTGGAGACAAAAAAGCTAGCATAATCCTTTTCAGAATTGTATAAAATGATGTCATTTTCACTTGTTCATAGATAGTCTATCATCCATCCATCCTAGGGCAGAACTAAGGTAGATATCCATAGAACTAAGGGATGACCGAGATTTTTAGTTTGACTCATGACGGACAATGTCGACTGGACTGGAATGTCGGCTTTTCCTATGGAGAGGGGGGGGGGTCCTTTTCAATTAAAATACCAAAAATGATGATAAACTGGTGGATAACGGACTCTTGAGAAGTATTGACAGCTCTAGTGTACAAATATTACTCTTAGTTTGAAACTTATTTCCACCATTGTCTGAGATATGGTCATACTTTTACTAATATCGCATTAAAACCAATTTTAGCCAAAGTACAAAGTGGCTGCATTTGTGTCCAGAATTTAACTCTATCCAAGATACAAATATTTACCTGGCTTGGTTAAAGTGAGTGAAACTGTTAGGATTGGATGCTGAGCCCTAACTCTACTGGGACAGGCTTTTGAAATACCTACCTCATGCCCTCTCCCCTCTAAAGGCAGTTGCCTTTGATGAGCTTGGGCAAACCTTGTGTTATAAAAGATTAAAATTTTCGAAAGAGAGACTGAATGGTTAGATTCTAGGTGAGTGGCTTTTTGGTATCTTGGGCAGTAATTGGAGTAGGCAAATATACCTTTCAATAAGGGATCCTAAGCCCAAATTATGCTTCACAATGGTATGTTCAATCTCTTCTATCTGGTGTGTGTTGCTTCTATCTTTGAGAAATCCTAATACGCTTTGCTTGACTCAAGAACTTGCAGAAGTAAGTTTCGAACCTTTTGGAAAATAAGTCTGTTGGCCGTTTTTGGGTCCATTTTATTTTAAAGCTCCTACCTCTCCCTCTTCTCTACTTATATGCCTTGGAAGAATATGTCAGTTACTTGTATTATCTTGCTTACTTGTTTTTACTAGCTAAATGGACTTAACTTACTTTAATAAAATATACTTGCTAATAAAAGTAGCCGGAGTTAAGTACAATCTACTTGCTGGTCCTCCTTAAACATCAGAAGTACAGTTCGTTAGGTTTTGGGTCAGAATACTTAATAATACAGCCATGCCTAGGAATTTGATTCATCAGCCAAGAATATCTATTGACAATATATTTTTTCCCCTATTATTTAAGTCTCGTTCTTGGGTTTGGTCACAGTATAAAGATATAGCAGTAAGTTTACCGCAGATAATTTCTGGCTCTTCATTCTCGGTGTGAACAAACAACTCCTCCCACTTATTCTTGCATTAGTGCGTACAAACAGCTCCTCTCATTTGGTCTGCCATCAGCAGTCCAATTACCCTGGAACACGTATTTTGGGAGAAACTTTCTCAAAATGCCTTTGAAACCAACTTGAGACTTTGAAACCTACTTTTACTTCCTAAAAACATCTAATAATAACATAGCACTACTAATTACCGATTTTCATATATGTATTGGAATAAATTAATTTAAGATTAGTTTCTTCAAAATTTAGTGTTCCAACGTTGAAGCCAAGTTTCACGTTCAAGAGAAATCTGACTTGTCTACCCGTGAAAAGATCTAATGTCGCTTGTGTTTCCACGTTCTCTTGAGCAGTCGCACCTCGGTCCGGGTTTTATAATGGGTGAGATAGGGAAAGATAATACTGCCTATAATTTATATGCTGTGGGTTTGCTACAGTTGGTGATTGATGGCCCTGAGCAATGGCTTTTACTCATTTGTGGACAAACTGTTATATTATTTATATTTTTTTACGCTTTGAAGTCTTGTAGCCCAAGGCCTAATGATATAGTTTTAAAGGGATTGAATTGGTGGCGTCTTTTTAAAGCCTCGTTTTGATGAGGGGGGGGGGCATAAATGCGTGTTCTGCATTAAGGTTTTCTTGTCCCATGGGCTTACAGGTGCAAGTTTCAAACCATTAGACATGGAAAATCCATTCAGCCTGTATTATGGACCCTTTGATACCTTTTCTCTCCGTCCTCTAGGTCCTCTTGACAAAAAATAATCCCGAAAAGTTTTGAGCTGATTGGAAAATCGTTTTTGAGCCAATTTTTAGGGAGCCTATATCCCCAGCCAAGGATAAATTTCTTAATTAGGGTGTCCCTTGAACCAGGATTTGTCATCATTATATATCACATTGAAAGCTTTGATAATTTTACTCCCATGCTCTCCTGTTTTGTCACTTCCTCTATCTGTCATGATGAGTTGTTCCCATAGCAATTTGTCATATAGTGTGTCATCCCCATGGCAGGTTGTCCAGCAAATGAATTTAGTTTTAGTAATTGAATGTTACTGGGTTGAATTTTTACTTTGTTGAATTTTACTTAATTTAGCTTAAACTGAGTATTACTTAATTTAGCTGGAACTGAATGTTTCTTTGTTGAATTTTTCTTAATTTAGCTAGAAATTAATTTTACTGGGTTGAATCTTACTTAATTTAGCTGGAACTGAATTTTACTGGATTTAATTTTACTTTGTTGAATTTTACTTAATTTAGCTGGAACTGAATTCTACTGGGTTGAATTTTACTTTGTTGAATTTTACTTAATTTAGCTGGAACTGAATTTTACTGGGTTGAATTTTACTTTGTTGAATTTTACTTAATTTAGCTGAAACGGAATTTTACTGTGTCGAATTTTACTTAATTTAGCGGGAACTGAATTTTACTTTGTTGAATTCTACTTAATGTAGCTGGAACTGAATTTTACTTGGTTCAAGTTTTGTTGTGTTGAGTTTTTTCAGAGCTAATTTAAAGTCAATGTGAGTTTTCCTCTGTTAAGTTTTGCATAGTTTGAGTTTTGTCGAATTTTACAAGACCAAGACAGTTGTATTGAAATATTCTAGTGCAATAAGGAAAGAGATATTGATAAATGTTAATATTTATTAACAGATTTGGTGGTGGCCGGCGTTTACCCCCAGCGAATACCCACTCGGAAAATACCCCCCCGGAAAATACTCCCCCCCCCCCCCAAAAAAAAACCCCCCCGTGGAAAATAAGGCTTTCTAAATTTGAGAATTTTATTTGAGTTTTATTTTTTTAATTTCTGTAGGGGGATGGAATTTTGGTACTTGTGTATTATGCGCATAAATAATGTTTTGGTAATGTGTATTAACAATAGAAATTGTTTTTCTTCTTCATTTTTTTTTAATTTGGCACCCGCTACTGCCAAAAATTGCGGAAGATCATATGGAAGCCTTTTCAACACAAAGGGATTAGTGTTTTTTTCTAAGTTTTTAAGACACTTCCGGTGTCTAAATTCATCTTTTTCCCGTTCCTTAGTACTTTTCAACAAAACTATAAAAACACTCACATAAAAGGTTCAAATTTAGAAACCTTATATTCCACAGCGGGGGGGGGTATTTTCTTCGAGGGTATTTTCCAAAAAGGGGGTATTT
>JAQQPU010017325.1:0-15863 GCA_029168905.1 Artemia sp. Kazakhstan ARC1039 | reverse complement strand
GTTAGGGGTAACGTCCATATAATTTAAGAGAGCCCTAGATATAATATCAAAACAAACCCCTAGATGCAACATCAAAACAAGCATAGATTAAGTTAAAAACAAATTTATGTTGAAACTAAAGTAAGTAATATCATTAAAACAAAAACTAAAAGAAGTTATCCTGTATTACAGGGTGGCACTCCCCCCTCCCTCAAGTTTGAATAGTCCTTCACTCAAAGTATGAGTACCCAGTAGGTAATTGGAAGTGTTTCATTTAAAATTGCATTTCAAAACATTTGATGTAATAATTGGCATGTTTAAATTAAATAAGAATAATTATGATACAAATTAAACTTTTTATCACATTCCTCTTAATTTTGGGTATTTGTTCTTGGAGTAGGCTACTCAGAAAAAGGACATAATTAAGTTTATTAAGCTTATTATCAAACAGTTCGTGGTAACGAACTGTAAGTAAGGAGCGACCCGGCTCAATGGTAACCGAAACTCTAGAAAACGGGTTTTTGATACCAATAGATATATCAAAAGAATCAGATTTCAATGCTGATTTCAAANTCCACACAGTACAGCTTCGGACCAGGAAACACACCTTTTGATACCAAGTCATCCCCTTCTCGGATTTTAACATTAATAACTGATTTGGGGCCTAGCACTTCACTAGCTCCGGATAAACGGACTCATCCCAGTTGGTAAAGCCCATTCGGGTGCTAATGTACATACCGTTTTCCAAATCGTCCAACAGAATATCTGTTTTACCTTTTAACAGGAGTGAGTCTGTGTCTTCATAATACACTTGAACTTGCCCCTCCCCAGGCCATTAAAGCTTAAAAACATTGTAATAAAATTTCAACATGATTTTTTTTTAACTTTAGATATGGCACTGCAGCGGCAATGTTTTTATTTAACTTTGCGCTTCTTTTTTCTATGTAAAAGGACCATATTGGACTCTGTTATCATGAACGATGTGAAGTTTGGACTTACAATGATTCGCGGGCACATTCTTTTAGGTCGGTCAAGTCGTCACAGCGACTCCTATTGCGCACACTCTCACATATCTTACCAAAGGCCGAATTTTAAATGAGTTTAAAGACCTGTTTTTCGACCTTTGTTTTCGCTCCAGATCGTTTCTTGACGACATTGTCAACAAACGTCTTCATATAAGGCTTTTGATCGAACTGGAAGGCTCTATGAGCCTTTGTGACATTGAAACCGTTGGCCTGCATCCACGGCCAATGAACGTGATTTACAACAATATTCTGTTTCTGAGGAAGGAAGGCAATAAGCTTTTGTTTTGAAGGTGTTCAGTGCACATCCCAATCTACCATAGATAAATTATAGGGACTCAATCAATCCCTAGGCACCGCTCTGTTTATGCACGGGAAAACAAAGTCCTTTACCGAGTCATGAGGTTTAAAAGGTATTTCCTGATCAATTTTGAAAATTCATCCTTGTGGTTTATTCTTCTCAACAGTGTAAATGTTGGTGAAAACTGAAGCAGAAGGATCATTAAGCAATTTGTAATTTCCACACGGCAAATATAAGTGAAAAATTGCCAACGGATAAAGAGAATTTAAATCCAAGAAAGCCACATACGACTTTTCACCAGTGCTTTGACCGGTTGGGTCGGTTCCAAGAATATGATCCCCGTGAAAAACATACCCTCTCTGCATAGATCTCCCAACAAATAAGTGCTGATCCACGTCGGTGATCAGAACTATTTTAGCATCACCTATTTATCGAATTAAATTTATGACCAGATGAGGAGTTGAAAAATAATAACCCAAATTCAACCCAAATTTCTCGTAAATTTTGTCCGTGTTTTTACAGACAATATCCCACAACGTCAATACAACGCTTACCAGGTACATGTACACTTTGCAATAATCCTCCCTATTTTTACACCTCACCTTAGCCCAAACCCTACTTATCAAATTTATAATAGGCAGTGGTCCATTGACGATCGCGAAGTGAATCATAAAACTCTTCGATGGGCGGTAATTTTTCCTCACGTAGCCTAGAGATGGAGTTGTAGTTCTCTTACGGGTTTTTGCCCTTACGCATTAATAAACCATACATTTCATCAACTGGAAAGCGCTGTTTTACGAGGGGAAGACTATTAAAATCATCACTTAATATAAGTAATATTTTACTTAAATGAGCTGAACAAGGGATTTGGGGAGATAACTAAAGAAATCACAAAAACGGATGTAATTCAAGTAGGTTTCATTATCTTCAGCGGTTTTCTATTTGAATTCTAAGACTAGAATTTTTTAGATGATTCGAGTATGATGCTATATGAAATAGAGCTACCCATCCATGCGCCTTCTACAACTTCACCTTTCTGCAAACGTGCCAACGCTGGTAAATGAATTTGAAATCGCAGTTGGAATTGTGCATTCAAACCGGTAGAAACCCTTGCTGCTTAACATTTACGTTTCACTATTTATGTGCAACCCCCCGAAAGTTACTCCTTCCTGATAGAAAAGAATCACCTGCATGATCATGATCACGGACTTTCGCATCCTCACTACCCACAAGATTTTTTTTTCTTGCAAACCCAACCTATATCTTTATCTTCAATAGCCAACTCGTCTTCTGGTGATAGAGCCATTGTATAATGTGTCTTGCACCGCTTCATATTGCCTTATTAGCTGTTTTAATAAGCGCAACCATAACTACGCCTACACAATCTTCTCCCACCCAATGTCTCAATTATATCTAACAATTGAATGTCATTACTTCAGTCCCTTGGCGCCTGGGTAAAGGAGACCGCAATGGCCTCGCGTTCTTTGACAAGATTCAAATTTGATGGAACGCACAGGTCCATGAGTTTAGCTTCTTTATCTAATAACGTTATCGCTCTGCAGGAAAGAGTTCTGAAAATTTTTGGAACGCAAGATGGCATTATCCCCAGAAATCGTCTCTGCGGACTGGTATCCATGACGCTTACAGTGTCTTAATTGGTGCTTTAATTTTAACTCCTTATAAAATCTAGATAAACAAATTGGTGATTAATACCCGGTCCTCCCTTGATTATGACTTTTACCCTCACTTAAAACACGACTAATATGAGGAATAGAAAAAAAATGACCAATTAAAACAGGTTCTTTGGCAGGCTCTAAAGTAGCTATACCCAGTAATTCACTGACTCAATGAAAAAAGCCCTTACTGAATACAAAACTTTAATTTCTCCCTCTTCATGCTCTGTATCGTACTGTGACACTGAAACCCCAATCTTTAAATGCTCATTTGCCATCTCAAAAATGTTACAGGTCAAATTTTACAGGATAATGCCTTAAATGTTACGGGATAACGCCCTTTGAACAGTTAAAATCTACTTTTGAAAACTCTGCCCTTTCCTCGCCCCCATAAACTGCCAAACCATCCAAATCCGGCTTACTAGCATCATTGAAGCGAGTTTTGTGGCCCACGACAAGGACTGACTACTTGAAACACTTTAAGCCCGTATAGAAACGAAAGTATTGTTCACCTTTACACCCCACTAAATCTGCATTATATTTTCTAGAATTGGGCTTCCTATTCCCCCTCCCACCTTCTGAAATAAATTATTTTTTAAACTTTATGATATTAACCTCCAAATTTTCAATAAATAAAACAACCAACCCGTTCCTATTTTCACTGTAACCCTCCACCTTGTGAAAAATATTACCCAATCAATCGGAAAAACCACCCTCAAAAATTTCGTAAGTCAGGGTGAAGTGTCCGCATTGGCATTTGGAGGTGATGCGAGTACTTTTCATTAAAAAAATATTTTCAGTGCGATGGATGCATTTATACCGTCCCTACCCCCCACCTCTCGTATGTGGTTTTCAAGAAGCACCCGAAGCGTGCTGACATAGGAGTAGAGTATGTCTATTGGATCTGCATGGATACTACCATATGTACGAGAGTTGAAGAGATCCCCGAACTCAGCCCTAAAACATAAATATTGCGCAAAGCGGTATTAGCTAACAATAACTCTGGCAAAACAGTGGGTGAGCCGGTACTAGTTTGTTCCCCCATATCACTGTGACGGGTGGGTACTTGATCTTCTAGCACCCTCTTGACCTCGTTTACTGGTAACTCTTCGATTATACGATCAAAAATTTCATTGTCGAGGCCAATCTCCCTCACAAAAGCGTCTTAATTAATGTCGGGGGACTCTCTTCTTGAAAGACTCACCCCAATATTTAAAACCCTTCATGTTCTGTTTCCAGTGCTAGCAGGTTGCCGTTAGAGGGTCCTGGTGTCGGTATGTGAACCTAGAAAATGATAAGAGCATATTAGCTCATTGAAATACTTCATCCAACAAAAAGGGAAGATAATAGTTAAGAATTAGTTTGAAGGACCACACTAGTATATAATGAGCATAATTGGGCAATATGACCCTTCGAAGGTATTATTAGCATTCTACTGGCTACAAATGCAACGAGCCTCCAAAGGGCTCTCCTTTGGATGTATTAAGAGCATACTAAAGGTGTAATAAGCATTCATTGACACTCAGGTTCCATACTACTGGCTATAAATGTAATGATCCTCCTAAAGTCTCCCCCTTTGGATGTATTGAGAGCAGAAATTATTCCTTACATGGACCCCCCCCCCCCCTCAAACTGAGCCTTTGGATCATTAGACTCCTCAATACCTGTTAAGAATTTAAGAACTGGAAATTAGCATATAAATCTGCTATCTTTACTTTTCAGCTATTATAATGTTCTAAAGAGTCTTACCGAGGAGGAGAATGTGTCTGGCCATTTTGCAAGCAAATCGTCGATCCATACCCTGAGTTCATCAGTGGTGTCGTTAGATGGTGCTGCTCCCATATCATAAAAATTTGAGAGCATATCGTCAAATATGTGATCAATATCGGCTGTGGCCTGAAAAAAGGAATAAAAAAAGTCTTACTCCTTGATGCATTTTATGATTTTTAGCTGTGAAAAAAAAGAAACGTTAGTCTAACGGGGACAAGCTGTCGTTATTATTTTGAAAATCCTTCAGAAGCCTTCAGCCAGGGGGCCCATTATTCATCACATCCCCCAAAAATTTTCAGTACAAGGTTCTAGCTATTTCCTGAAAAGGATATATTGTTTAGCTATTTCTCTCTCTCTTAGGACAGGGGTCTTCACCCGAAACTATTGAAAGACTAATAAACTATTAATCCAAGGATCAATGGGGGTTTCAAATCCTCCCTTCGGAGCTAATGAGGGTCAGGGGGCTTAAAAGGAATGCATTATGTTAGTCACTCACAGGGGAACTAATCCTATTTTTCCCTGTATTGAAACGCATGGATTATTTTTAGGATAAGAGGCAATAGTAAAACTTAAAAATACAGTAAAAAGAATAAACTTTATAAAATTATATCAATTAATTCACTTACATCTTCACATTGCGCCGATTGGCCAACAGCTTGACAAGGATCCGAGGGCGCAGGAATTTTTCGACGGGGGACAGCATGACGGGGAGCTGAGGGCACAGAGATTGCTTGACGGGACAGCTGGTGGAGGTAATATGGCAGCTTGAAGGGGGCAGGGGGCTGGTGTAGGGAATGCCTTGAAAGACCCAATCATCGCATAACGGGGAGCCGAGGGCGCAGGAATTGCTTGAGGGGCAGGAGCTTGTAGAGAGGGCATGACATCTTGATGGGAAGCCGATGGTTGATGCAAAAAGGCCCTGGAAGGCCCAGGCATCTCCAGACGTTGTAAAGAAGTTGCTTCGTGCCCTCTTTCCCTTTTTGAGGATGGGGCTATGGGTACTCCTACAAGAGAAAAAAAAGTTTTTCAGAAAAAAATCATCTTCTGGAAATGAACCTTATGAAATAAGTGCCATTGCCACCCCTTCCCACCTTAAAGGGGGGTCCCATACAAGTAAAATTTTATAATGATACAGGGGTAAAAGATGCATAAACCCTTTGCTCAGATCGGGTCAAAGCTGGTAACTCCCTCCCAGGATATAGTATTGCTTGAGAGGGCCTTACTTAGGATGAATTCGTGATTACTAAGCCATGTTCGCTCATCATTGTTGGAAAACCTTCCATCCCAAACTTATTGTCCACTTTATATGCAATATTTGTTCCTTGGCACCTCTTCTTAAAGAACTTTATCACGAAGCATGATATCTCCGATTTAGCATGAAGCCCTTCTAGAGATTTGTGCCCGCTGGCAAAAAATATGGTACTGATAAGACATAAGAAAATCAGTGCATATCCACTTTTGCTTACATTATGTAAGGGGAGGCCTCGCCCAATAATTCTTATATATTATGAAAGAAATGGCCCTTGTTTAACCATTTGTATGTACCATTTAGAAAAATCTGCTCCGCCCTCTGCATCTATTTTAAATATAACACGCTTTTTACATAACAATTTTACTGTTTGAAACCCAAAAAAGCCGAAGTGTATAAGCCGTCATTCTACCTCACAAAGAAAGGATTTGGCTTAAATGCAAAAAGACCTTTTTGCTGAATTACAGCTGAAAGTAACACATTCCCCTCTCGTTCACGATTAGCTATCGGCAGGTAGGTTTTCGAAATGCGAGAAGGTTAAAGATCAATAGCTGATGGACCAAGGCTTCAACACGTCTGTCGGGTTTGGCAAAAAAATACCATTTTTGAATAGAAAAAATATCAGCGAATATATTAGTTTTTTGAATAGGATTTATTTATCACCGGTAAAAGCACTTTATGGGAGATGGAGATAGGTTTTTAGTTGTTTATCTAATGTAAGAGGTTATACTAGCTGAAAAATGAATATGCTCATCTTAATGGTGAAGGAGAGGGGGTATAAAAAAGAGGCTTATGTTGGTTACTGGCTTGCTTGGATATGCTTTTGAAATAACAGACTAGAAAGTTCTAATAGTAATAAAACTAAGAGGGACTCACCAGCATATAAGCGGCTGTCCTATCACTTCTCAATTTCCTGGTAGCGTCCATTTTTAAAAAAGGTATGTCACTTTCAATAGGTTATCTAAGATTGATGAAAAAGCTCTTTCTATCGTCTATTTATAGTGCCCCAGACACATAGGAATTGTATGGTGCTTCTAGTTAGAAGACAGATGTTTTTCCAAGAATTCAATGTCCGATAGAAAACAATATGGTGGTTGAATTTTGTTTATATAGGATGCCTATCTGTATACTTCCCAATACTAGCAACTGTTTTTTCCAGAGAATAGCGAGGGGGAATGAATTTCCAAGAATTCATTGACCGATAGAAAACAATAGTCTCTATAACAGTTCTTTGCATTGAAAATGATCGAGAATTGAGACAAACCAAAATGGTCGCTTTATATTTTTGGGAAATATTAGGCTAATAATGGTTTTTAGGACAATTCTGGGGGGGGGGGGTAAAGGAGCCCTCAATGGTTTCTAAAATGAGATGTAGGTTTTTAAAGAGAAAGGAGGTTTCCAAGGAAATTTTGGGGGGTAAAGGATCCCATCACAGGTTTTTTAAAAAGAAAGAAGGTTCTTAAGGAAATTCATGGGGGTAAAGAAGTCCTCACTGGTTTTAAATTGGAAATTTACGTTTTTGGGAAAATTCGTGGGGATAGAGGAGCTATCACAGGTTTTAAAATGTAGTTGTTGATCATTAGGGGAAATTCTTGGGAGTAAAGGAGTCCTCACTGGTTTCTAAAATGGAAGTGTAGGTTTTTAAAGAGAAAGACGGTTTTTAAGGAAATTTTAGGGGGTAAAGGAGTCCCTCATAGGTTTTAAAATGGAAATACGTGTTTTTAGGGAATCCTTGTTGGTAGGGGAGCATTCGCAGCTTTTAAAATGGAAATGTAGGTTCTTAGGGAAATTATTGGGGGTAAAGGAGCCCCTCACAGATTTTTAAAGGAGAATTTTGGGTAGTGTAGGTTTTCTAATACTGAAGCAAAGTTTTTAGGGAAATTCTAGGGGGTAGAGGAGCCCTCATAGGTTTTTAAAGGAGAATCTTAGGCTTTCTAATACTGAAGAAAGGTCATACAAGATTGCGTCATCCTCTATTATATAACAACTGACCATTTAAAACAGAATGTGCTTGAATTCCGAGGGCTTGTCTTCCCAAATGTAAACACTGACGTAACACCTGACCATTTAAAACAGGGGTGTGTCTTCCGTGGCGTCACGGGAATTACGATTGTTGCAGAATCAAGGGAGGTGTGTCTCCCAGGGCATGTTGCAGAATCCAGGGTGACACGGAAATCCTGGGAGGGTATGTTGTGGGAATCCTGGGGGAGCAAGTTGTGGGAATCCTAGGAGGGCATATTGCTGAAAGCAGAGAGGCATTACTACTCAAGTCTGGCCCAAGGTTGCACCAGGCCGAAAAAGTAATCACTGAAAAGAACTAAAATAGTGGTAACGGCTAGGGATGTCAATTCCGGCTTGAAATCAAATGGCCATAATAATGTCAGTAAATCTAACTTCTGGCATTATCATGGATTTACCAAACCCAGCAAAGATAGGCCACATTATCATTAGACAATTTGGTCCTTGCCCTTTCTTGAATATAGGTAGCATTTTCAGGTGATTCAAACGGTACCATGTGGCATATAAACAGAACTTCAAGGAGAACGGAAAACTGATAAATATGCTTGGACTTCCTTAAAGTATAACCATAGAGAAGACAAGTAACGAAGGTTGATGAAGGATATGTTGGATTAATAATGTTTGTACAAGTGTGCCTCCACAGGCAAGCAAGCTAAATGAAAGGTTACCATATGGCTATCAATACCTTCACCAATAGAATCAAGAAGTTGATAAAATTGGCCAGGCAACAAAAACAAGTTGGAAAAAAAAACTAAAAAAAGTGTTAAATCGCTATGATCGACAAATTTGGCCTCAAAGTAAATCAGAGGCATTTACTTTTATTTTCTTAATAAAGTCACTTCGTATGGAAGTACTTGTAACTTCGAAGGGGGCTCATTTGGTTAGAAATTAGAAGTCCTGGTGTTCTCTTTCCGAGTCAAAAGTCAATGGAGGGAAATGAGCCCCCTCCAAAGCCCTATTTTGCTGCTTTCCCTTTAAAGACATCCAATCAAAAAGTTGAGATAATCATTTTGTTCAGCATATTGAAAGGTCCAATAAATGTACTTTTGGATATGAAATAATTTCCAACAATCCTTGAGACAATGGACGTAAGTTATGTCATTTTCCCATTGTTTACATATGGAATTTGTTATTGGTAAAGGGTAGCTTGTTTGATACTGGGTTTCCGAAAAGGCTAAAGGTATTAAGGTGAAGCTCTAAGGGATTGCTGGAATAGATGTTGAACTAAATCAAAACACACTATATGCAATGCAGCTTATCCAAATGGATGTCGACAAATACTACTACTACTACTACAAATACTACTAGTACAACTACTACGGCTACTACTAGTACTACTAATACTAATATGCTACTACTACTACTACTACTACTACTACTACTACTACTACTATTACTACTACTACTACTACTACTACTACTACTACTACAACTACTATTACAAAGGCTAGGGTCAAAAGGGTGATACTTTCTTAATATGCCGAGGGAGATGATGAAATAAATCAAAACACACTATGTGCATGCATGCATGCACTACTACTACTAATACTACTAGTACTATTCCTACTATTACTACTGTTGCTACTGCTATTGCTACTACTGATACTACTGCTACTACTATTTCTACTACTGCTACTATTACTGCAATTACTATTACTACTACCACCACTAAAATTACTACTGCTGCTATCACTACTACTAGTACTACTACTACTACTTGTATTAGTACTACTATTACCACTTTTGGCACTACCACTAATGCTATTACTACTACTTCTATTACTACAACCATTACCACTTTTAGTATGCTGCTACTACTGCTACTGCTACTACTGCTACTACTAACACCACTTCTACTACTACCACTGCTACTGCTACTGCTACTACTATTACAACTACTACCACTACTGCTACTATTAGCACTACTGCTACTACTACTACAATTACTACTACTGCTACTACTACCGCTACTGCTATGACTACTATTACTGTTGATACTATCAGCCCTTCAACTACTACTGCTGCTACCACTACTACTACTACTAATAACCCTCCTCCTCCTACTACTACCACTACTACTACTACTACTACTACTACTAATACTAGTACTACTACTACTATTGCTACTACTACTGTACTACTACTGTTATTGATTTTAGTACTTTAGTACTCTTTAGTACCATCACTGCTGCTACTACTATTACTAAGGCTATGGCTATCAGAGTGAAACTTTGAGGGAATATTGAAGGGAATGTTAAACTAAATCAGAAAGCACTCTGTGCGTCAGCAATATCCCAAGGATTGCCTAGAGTATAAAGTTGAAACTGTCAGGGCATATTGAAACGGATGCCGAATTAACCAAAAGGCACTGTTTACATATAACTAATATTACGACTACTCTTGCTACTGCTCCTGTAACTGCTACTACTGTTACTACTACTTCCGCTACTACTACTGCTACTATTAATACTACTACTACTACTACAGCTACTACTTCAGCTTCTACGGCTAAGGATGTTAAGGTGTAACTTTCAGAGAATGTTCAAGTAAATAAAAACACTATGTGCATGCAGGTTGTCAAGAGGCAGTATGAGGAATATCTAAGGAACGGCTCAGGGCATTAAGTTGAAATATTCAGGAGATATTGATGCTAAAGATGGAGATGGGGGATGCTAAACTAGCCAAAAGGCACTATGTAATACTATTGCTACCATTGCTACTAGTACAACTGCTACTACTACTGTTGTTTATACTACTACTAGTACTACTACTACTTCTATTACTATTACTGCCACTACTATTTCTACTGCTACTACTGGTACTACTACCACTACTGTTACAACAAATACTACTACTACTGCTGCTACTACTACTACTACTACTACTACTACTAATACTACTAATACTACTACCACTACTGCTGCTATTGCACTACTCCTACTACTTCAACTGCTACTACTAATACTATTACTACTACTACTACTACTACTACTACTACTACTACTACTACTACTACTACTACTACTACTANTACTACTACTACTACTACTACTACTACTACTACTACTACTACTACTATTACTTCTACTATTACTACGACGATGAGGACTACAGTCACTACTGCTACTACTACTACTACTACTACTACTACTACTACTAAGGTTAAGTTTATAAGAGTGGAACTTTCAAGGAGTGTTGAACTCATTCAAAACACACTATGCGCAACAGGTGGTGAAAAGGGATAGAAGCAATATCTCAAGGACGGCTTAGAGGTTATGTTGAAATTTTCAGTGGATATTGAGGGGAATGTTGAACTAACCAAAACGCACTGTGTGCATGCTACTACTACAACTACTGCTACAAATACCACTATTACTAGTACTTATACTCCTAACACATCCTCTACAGCTACAATAGCTTCTGTTACTGTTACTCCGACTAATTACGTCTGCGACTTCTTACGACTGTAACAACTTACGACTCCTCATGGATGCGAATACTTGCAAGTGTGACTGTAACAACTTGTGACTGGAGCTGTGACTACGTCTGACTGTGATTACAACTAGTTGAGACAGGGACTGTTTGCCTCTATGGCTACTTGCGACTGAAACTTCTACTACTACCACTGTGATTGTGACTGTGAGTGGAACTGATACTTCTACTTCTACAGCTATGACGACTGATGCTGCTACTTTTACAACACCAACTACTACTGCTACTACTAATGCCACTACAACTATTGAACTAAATCAAATGGGTTTAAGTGCATTCAAGTTGTCTAACAACAAACGACAGTAAGCTGCTGCAGCAAAATGAGATATTTCTGTCATTTTGTGCCCCAAAATCAACTTTCCCCAAAGAGGATCAAAATTAGAACATTAGAAATTCCAAGATAGTCAAGCAAGTTTTTATGGTCTAAAACCCTAAATAAGAGTTTTTGAGCCTCTACATCTTGAATATCCTCAGCAAAGTGGTATTTTCTGCCATTTTGCAGCACAACATATATTTTTGGCCAAAGGAAGGTCAAAATGCCGGGGAATAAAAAGTATTCGATTTCTCATAATGTGACACCCTAAAAAATATGTCTAGGTTTTTATTTTTCTTTACTGGGCTTAAAGATCAACTGTTTGTACAAACCATAACTTTAAGGCATCTAAGTTATGACAAAATGATTTAGACATTGAAAATCTTGTTTTTTCCAACTATTTCAATGAATGTAAAAGACCATGCCATGCATTTTCTTTTTAATATTAAGTTCTAAATATTTTGGAAACCATATAAGATAAGCGAAAATGAATCAGAACCTTCGACAGACCTTGCTTAATTTGTAGACATATGCTACACACATATTGGCTTCATACCGAGGAGTTCTTATCAACGGAAAAAAAAAGTATAAAAGAAACAAGATGCAAAAGTTAACATACACTAGAAAATAAAATAAAAAGATGAGGAAAAAAAATGCACAAATACTGTACAAAAAAAAGGTCAAAAGAAAAACAAAAGAATAGTTGTTGTTTATACAACAGTTTTTTTCTGTACTTATGCTGCGCTAGAATCATCAGTTAGGTTTGTTAACAACAACAACTTTAGTTTGTCAGGTGTTAGTTGCTTTTGGTTTTTCCTTGTACAGTGCTCATGTTTTTACCTGTATAGTGTTTGTTTTTATCAGATTAATTAAAAATAAAAATAAACTTTTCCCAAAAAATAAGTCTTTGAAAGAAAAGTAAAGAACTCCATGAAAACAAAAAAGAACAAAAATAGAATAATATAATGTACCAAGCTTAAAACTGCCACAAATCAGCATCAATAAATAAAAGAAACTCAAAACGAGCAGAAATTAAAATAAATAACGAATTCAAACTCAAAACGAGCAGAAATTAACATCAGTAGGCCTCAAGAACCCTATGCCTTCTCACGGCCAGAACATTTGCGCTTAACTGACAAAAATACAAATGAATGTGCATTGTCAGTTTAATGAACACATGCTGATTTTAATTCCTTAAAATCTTAATAATTTTTTATTTATTAAAGCTATAAAAGTGAAAACTTTTAGTTTTTGTGAAGTGAAGACAATTTCTATCAGATGCGTTAAGTGAGAAAAGTGGTAGTCAGGGGAGGGGGCTGGCTAGTTTCCTTCCATCATTTTTGACTCTTAAAAGGGAACTAGAACTTCCAATTTTCAACCAAATGAGCCTTCTCTAGAGTTTATGCAACTATTCCTTCCATTAAAACCTTAAATGTCCGCGAGGCATAACTTACAACCCTTAGTCCTAGGCTACGGGGGTTCGTTTCAATGCCAAAAGTCTTATTATATGGTCTTTGGGCGATTTTGAACAAAAATTCCTTAAAACTTCTGTTGGATGCATTTCGGGAAAATAGGACGTGGGAGGTAGCCTCCTTTCGATCACTTTGACTCTTAAAAAGGGCATTAGAATTTCTGATTACGAAGCGAATAAGCCCACTCTGAAGTTTATACCATCACCCTTTCTATAAAAAACGTTATATGCCCACAGGGCATAACTTACATCCCTTGCTCTTAGGGCTGCGGGGAGGGGGATGCCATCCTCAAAGACATAATTTCCGGACCTTTCAGCTACGCTAAACAAAATGGCTGTTCAAAAATTTGATTGGATGTGCTGGGGAAGTGATGGGCGTGGAGGGGGGGGGGCTATTTGCCCTCCAATAATTTTGATTATTTAAAAGGGACAGTAGTCCTCTCGTTTACCAGTCGAATGAAACCCTTTTGAAGTTTCTAAGGCCACTCCTTCTAAACAAAGTGCCCTGGACTAAAGCCAAAAAAATACATTCTACATTGTGCCAACATCGTTCTCTACTTAGGCAGCGCTATTACGCTGCCTATGATATAAAGCAAAAAATATTCGGTTTATAATGACCATTTGCATTAAAAAAAAAAAAATGACGTTTCGCTTTCTTACTTTGAATATCTACCCGTTAATTCGCTTTGGCTTCATTTTAAGCAAAAAAAAAAAAAAAAAGTCGAATTACAAATATTTTGGGTTAGCTCCTCTTTACATGTTCAAGGGTAGGATGCAGAAGGGTTCAGGACTATTTCTTTAGCCAATTATTTTTTTTATATTTTTCCTAGTCACCATTTAAACAATTGATTTGAAATAAATGAAACAAAGCATAACAAAAGGCCAGGGCTCCATTTATGAGGGGACAATTCACCCCTAGATTTTGAAAAGTAACTTTCTTTTGTATTTTCATTAGGAATTGAAAAAGAAGCTCCTCCCAAGATTATTAAAAAGCACCTTTTTATAACTTCATCAAGAACAAATAAAAGGTTCCTTGTCCCCTCTCTACATAGAAAAAAAACTATTTTCCTTTCTGCTGGAGGAAAAACTATACCCGGCATTTTAACATCCATCATTGGGAGTGGCCATGACTGGCCGATACATATGAAAATTAATCGGAAAGAATGAGTCAATTATCCAGGTCAAGTTTACATATGCATTTTTATGTGTCGTTAAGACAATTTCTGAATAGAAACTGTCTATTTTCAAATTTTTTCAAAAATTTGAAAATTATTCAAAATTGTTTCAGAAAATTATTTCAAAAATTCGAAATAATTTTTTCAGCTTGGGTTTCATTCTAATATCTCCTCTAATATTTGAGTTACTACTTGAGCTATTACATTAGTATCCATAATATTGCAACATCCTAACAAAAATGGAATCATTATAATACATGGGCGGATATAGGATTTTTTTTTTTTGGGGGGGGGGGGCTAAATGGGTTCATCCGATAAACTATTACTGTTGCTACTATTGATGCTACTCCCGAAAGAATGGGTCAAGTATTTGGGCCAAGCTCATATGTGCATTTACAGCTGGATAAAAACCACTAACAGAGTCGTATGTGGCCAATTAATTCCTCTATTTTCTTATCTTTGAAATTCTATCTTTTTTTTCTGTTTTTTTTTTTTTTAAGTGGGTGGCTTCAGGTTTGATGCTGAATTGTGATTTGATGCATTTCACTCTGGCACTGTATTAGAAGACTTGGTTTATATAGGTAATAAAATAAATTTGTTTACTAACTTATAACTATAAGAAATTACTAGCAATGTTCTTTTAGCTGACCATTTATACCGAAGGATTGAATAAATAAGGGTTATTTAAACGGTTAACCTCCCAAGATCATCAAACAGCAGGAAATCATTTTAATCACTAAGACGGATGGAATGAATAAATGAATGAATAAATACTTACTCAAAAATAAAATAACTCTCTTTAGGATGTAGCTCAAATGTTAAATATCTACACAATTTTTCTCTTCATGCTCTTTCTCGTCATTAAGATTCCGGAAAAGAGGAAATTATTTCCGGAAATAAGTCCATTTTCTATAAGGATATCTCGACTCACTGTCTGCTTCCTGAGATACAATTTTTTGGCCATTCACAAGTTTTTTTTCATTCCCTTTATTTAATTGGGCTGACTTGTTGAAAGTCCTGGAAAAATGTAAAGAAATCATGTTTTTTCTGAGAGTAAAATAGGTACAATACTCTTCTCAATACTTTTCATCTTTCAGAAATAAGCAAACTGAAATAAATAGTTAAAAATCAATGGAATGAAAACTTGCTGAAACTACTGGAAGAATGTGAAGAAACCACGCCTTATCTGAAACTAAAGTACTTTTAATGCTCTTCTGGAAATATTCGCTTTCAATACTGAATAAACAAGACTGTCTCCCAAAAAAATTCTAAATATGAACAGCTCTGTAATTATCAGAAATATTCTATAATTATTGAGCCGTTCTAGCCGAGTGGTTAGCCTGCTAGACTTCAAGTCCTTTGTTCGTGAGAACAAATTATCAGAAATATTCTATAATTA
>JAQQPU010017324.1:0-18816 GCA_029168905.1 Artemia sp. Kazakhstan ARC1039 | reverse complement strand
ATCTTCTACTACATATAGGTACTTGTCGAGAACAACTAATGCAGGTAGATTATCTGAATTTACGGTATACTGATCCTGATGTGCGGCAATGTCAGGGTCACATTTTCTACAGTAGAGTGTAACTTCACTCTTATCATATCTCTTTGTATAGTCAATGATACTATTCTCATTCATTTTGTAGAATTCGCATGCTTCAATTTGTTTATTTGAAGCAATGTCACAAATAGTGTCCTCAAGTGGCGAATCACATTCCGTCACAGCCAAATAAAAATCAGTGGGCTTATAATCATAGTAGCCATTGTCTTCACAACGATGAAGTAGAAACCAAATTCTCTTGTCACTCCAACAGTTGAATCGCTGACCTGGCTCCTCCTCCCAGAACAATCTAAAGCCACGACGATACCAATCTCTTAGCAATAAACTAAAATCACGCTTAGGATTCTTTCTAATCATACCAGGATATGTATTCTCCCACTGATTACCTTTATCATAGTGGCAATTCGAGAATAGATGCCCTCTAGGATGAGAATCACACACCACTTCAGGACAAGAATTACAACCTTTAATTTGTACAGCATATCCTCTATGCAATTTACATGGGTTGCATAATCTACACTTTTCATCATACTCATTAATCATTGAACAATTCTCACATGATGACCAGCTGCCCAGTGTGTACATGCATAGTGGACATGTATGGAATATTTTTTCATGTGTTGACAATCTCACCGCCAAAATGAAACTGAGCTACTATCAACAAATTGAGTGGGACAGAGAAAGAGAGAGAGGAGTAAATAATCCTTGAACACCGTCTTTCTCATGAAAAAAGTCTTAAATTTCTAAGCTAGTGTTTAAAAGCATATCCAAAATATCATTTTGCTGTGTCGTGATTAATATGTCAATAAATTGTGTAAATGCCATTGGTCCACGACGTAAAAGCTTCATGCAATAGTCTAATGATAGAGAATCAGTTTTCATTATATCGACAAGCATTCCCTGAAAAAAAATCTTCCTTTGAATAGACAGCTCTAGAAAATCATCATCTAGAACCAAACGTTTTTCCATAAACACAAGATTCCCCATGATTCGCTCTTTCTCAAATCTATCCATTTTTAGAGTCCTAACACTCTCACAACCAACTTCAGACTAACCAGGATTCTTTTTTCTACTCTAAAAAATACACGCTAACCTACTATAGAAAGAAAAATATCTTCGATTTAGAAACAATTTTATTGAGCATAATTACAACAATAATAATCACTGATTCAATTTGTTTTCATCAATATATTTGACTAGTGCATCTAATGCAGCCTGGAGTCTATTTGTATGCACAATGTTCAGTTTCGCAGCAAAAAATAATCGCTCCTCCATTTTAAATTTGCTCAATGACATCACGTATCTACCATACATATCGTCCATTTCAACGCTTAGTCTACATCCTCGTGTTATTTCCACAGCCACGTTTGGTACTCTTGTATCATTGCTGCTACCTACTCCACCATCAAGGTCCAATAGTGTAAATGTTTCACTCATTTTCTCTACTAATATCGTCTCAAATAAACTATTCTCTGAATTCAATTCTCTTACTAATATGAACTACAATGAAAATCACTCCTTTTATTTGAATCCAATTACTAATAAAGTTACCGTATATGGAGTAGCCTCCGCTCTCTCTCTGATTGGCCCTAAAAAATGGGTGTTGCCTCTGAAACCA
The DNA here is from genome assembly GCA_029168905.1 of Artemia sp. Kazakhstan ARC1039. Classification (NCBI taxonomy): domain Eukaryota; kingdom Metazoa; phylum Arthropoda; class Branchiopoda; order Anostraca; family Artemiidae; genus Artemia; species Artemia sp. Kazakhstan ARC1039. The sequence continues at coordinate 17,102 of JAQQPU010017324.1, read as the reverse complement.
GTCTGATTGCATTGCACAATTTCAACCATAGTCCAAAACGTGTATGATCGTTTTATAGGCCCATAATATGGGAGGTTTTGGTCGCTTTATACCACCTCGTCCATAATCTCGTCCTGCGCCTTTATATAAGACACTACTCATGTGCTTTTTTAAGGATTTTTGGTAGCTTTATTTTCCTTTGTCAGATTTCTGCCGTAGGACGCAATAATGGAAAGCTTCCTCCACAAGTTTGAAATCAGCACACCGAATAAGAATAGGCCACTTGTTTTTAACCAATAGGAAATGTAAATTTTGCTAAAAAAATTAAACCAGGGTAGAATAATTTTTGAAGTTTGTGCTTCTGCCACTTTGTAGATAGATTGAAAAAATAAAGTGAGGTGTATTTAACACATTTTCAGTAGATGTAGAGATTCATATTTTTAAAATAGAATTAATTGTTCAACTTGGCACACATTCCATCTTACCTGAAATTTCGACTTTTCCAGTACCTACGTTCCTCAGCTTCTTCCTCTTCAAACTTATGTCTGTCCAGACCAATTAAACCAATTAATGGTAATATAATAGCAGATGCCACTAATACAAGCAACGTTATGAGTAATGAAAACTTAAGTGAATCTCTGTTGAATTTCATAATAAAGGTCCCGTCCGGAGCTAGGGCACCGAATCCAAAACGTGGAGTCTCTTTGAAATCATCAGCATATACCAAAGCAAATAAAAAAACGGTTCCAACTATCCCGTGCAGCATTGTTTGGAAAGTTAAGACAGCCTGCTGGAAAAGATCCTGCAATAAATACTACTAAACAACACTAAATATTACAATTAATCATTTTTTTTAGAATAAAAGTTTGGTAAAAAAAAGTGAAGTACAAGGATATGATTCAATGGCTGAACTAGCCTATTACAGAATATTTTACAAGGATGCTCAAAGACTGGCAAAACGATTTTGGGTTTCTTCACGATTTAGTAATTTCCAGTATGTGTCCTTTTAACTCCTTATTTAAGAACATTTGGAGATAATTAAAAGTAATATTATAGCAGCATCTTGCTCATCAAAGATCAAGTGGGATATAGTTTTTACTTAGCTAACATTAAATAAGTTTTCATTTAAAAAAATATAAAATTGAAATTGCATGCATAGACATTTTAATTGGATGTGTGCAGTACACTAACATATCTATTAATGATTGACCAAATTCATTGGGGATAGATTTTACCCGTTTATGATCATGTTTTTTCTTTTTCTTTTTTATAAACCTTTCATAAAAAATAAAATTTCTGTTTGTTTTCAACTTCATCGAGCCTTGATTTTTACTCTTACCAAAAACGTTCTATTTTATAAGAATTTATGTAGGCTACATGTGGTCTCAAAAAATATCCAAATTTATCCTTAAGTAAAATAAAAGTTACAAAGGAATGTGCAAAGAATACCACTCTTTAGAATCAAGCCTCTCTGCCCCTTAGTGAATCCTCAAGATTAAAAAAAAACAAAAAGTTAGGCAAAAAATCATCTATAGCACAGTATTTTAGAGCCATTTGCTTGAATGCTGCTAAAAACTAAATGAATCCTATGTAGTACAGCTAATTGATGCTTCAGAAATTTTTTATTCAGCGATCGATTGTGTAGATATATCTAAATAATGATAAAAAAACGGAGAAAAAAACAATTAAATTACGGACGATGGGTCTCCAGCAAAGTAACAATAAGGGACAGGAATTCAATTTTTTTTTTCCGCGATGGTGATCACGAAAAGGAGAAAATAAGTTCCTCAGAGGTTTACAAAATTTCCATGAATTTTCAAGAGAAAAGAAAATAATTGTCTACTGAAGTATAGGCCTACTAAAAGTATAAATAAGATGCAACACAAAATCGTCCTGCCCCAGAAGTAAGCTTTTTACGGATTATTTAGCTTCAAACTCCAGACAACTTAGACTAAAAAATTACATGACGTTAACTAAGAAATTTCAGGTTAGATCCAAATAACTCGGACTTTTAAATAATATCTGAATTTTAAGACATTAAATTTTTTTAACGATTGTTATCCTTTTTTTTAATTTATCTAGTTTCGTTCATTGTAATACAGCACAGTTAGTGGCGCAAATAGTTTTTAATTCGTGTTAAGATGATGCTTGAGGGCCAAACTTTTCCCGAAAAATTAGGAAATTATTGTGTGCTTTCAAATTATTGCGTGCAGTTAAGGTTTTATTTCAAGCGAAATGCATTCATATACGTGCTGCAGCCTTCCATATGCATTCAGAAGCTAAGACGCTTTTCTAAAGGTTCCACATGGGTGTAACATGACATTAAATAATATAAAAAAAAATTTTCAACTGGAAGGTTTTTTTAAAGTAATAAAACACTTTAGCATAAATAGCGAGCTATTGAAGAGGGGGGAGCCCCTTTCATGTAACAGAATAATTTCTGTTCATTTTAAGTTTTATGTTGCTCCATACCCCCAGATGAAAGAACCTAGTTGTTTCATTTAATTTCTGATCGTTTTTTGAACAATGCCGGGATATCCCTGATACGCCACATGGTATGGACACTGTCATGATTTTTTTTCTTTAATTTATTTCTTATGGGGCGGCCCCCCCCCCTTATATACCGAATAATTTCTGTTTGTTTTAAGTTTTAGTGTTGCTCTTTCTACCAATTGAATTTTTTTATTTTAATTTGTTACAGTTTTTCAAATAATGCCAGAAAATCCCCTCCCCCTTGTGTAAAATTTCTCCTGGAGAGTTCCCCCACAAACTTCCCTCCCTTTTATCGTGGAGAACCCACTCTCCACCGTAAAATCTCACCCCTAAAACCCTAAAAAATCCCATTCCAAATTTTTGCGGTTAGTGGTGATTTCTTGGCAAAATAGGAAAACAGTATTTGTTAACAATTACCATAACCCTCCTTACCAAAGACAAGTTCTTCACATAATCATATAGAAGGCATAAAACCATGATTGAGATAACACCAGATAACGATACACCTGATACCACTTACAGCTCTCTCCCCAGGGACTAGGGAGGGTTATATTATCAACAAAAGCATAGTTCCTGGACCGCTGAACTTTGTAGAACATAATGGCTATCTCAAAATCTTGATCAGACGACTTTTAGGGGAGAAGGCTCGGGCGGAAGGGAGCTAGCTGCCCTCCAATCTTTTTGGTAACTTGGAAAGGGCACTAGTACTTTTAATTTCATTTGAAATAAGCCATCTGAAGATCACCTAAGACCATTAGTTTGATTCAATCTGGAAAAAAAAACAGAAAGAAATGCAAATAAACACCCATCTTTCATCTTTCTTCTGGCAAAAAACACAAAAAATTTATACTTTTGTAGATAGAAGCTTGAAACCTTTAAAGTAGAGTTTTCTGAAACGCTGAATTTGATTGTGTGATTTTCATTAAGGTTCCTTGACGTTTAAAGTGCGTATTCGCCCTTTTTTTGAAAATCAGGCACATTTTCTCAGGCTCGTATCTTTTGATGGGTGACACTAAAGTTAATGGATCTTATATCATTGGAACCAACATAATAAATCAATTCCTTTGATGTATTTATTGTTGCTTTTAGAGTGTCGGTTCCTATTGAGCCATGTCGCTTCTTACTTAAGGTTCGCTACCCCGAACCGTATAATTCTATCTCAAATTGTCGCCTAATAGTTTCTTAAGCATGTTTGGGGAAATGGTTAAAAATCTGGCTAAGATTTGATTTCTTTTGCTATTAAATACAAATTGGCCTTTTTTAATGAAAGTAAAGAGCAAAAAAACTTGAAACAAACATAAATTGATCCAAAAGTGAAGGGTGAGCCCTCTCATATCCCTCTGCTATTTAAGCCAAGTCTTACTGTGCTTTCAAAATACCTCATATTCCAATTCAACAACCCTTGTACATGAACAGTCGTTCTTAAAGAATCAAATGAAAAGCACAGCTTTAGCGTATTGATCAGGGAGTTGATGAGGGATTAGTGGATTTTTGTGTGGCACTTAATATCCCCTTCATCTCCACATTTTCTGCCAGTAAGTATGCGAATTTCATCATTTGTGTTACATAGAAAAAGGCTGTTTACAAGAAGAGGGCCATTATCATCCTCCTGCTTTAAAATTACAAGCACTGTCCAAAATTTTCCCAAGAATCAAGGGGATTACAAATCAATCTCTACCCTCCCACCCACCATGCCACAAATATTTTCCTGTAATCGATTGGCTATCTCAGAATTTTCATTCGATGGCTTTTTGGCACCCTTTGGGCCATAATTATCGTTACTAGAAAATGACAGAAAACACCACTTTGCTATGGCAAAAACCTTTTTTTCTACTTAAGAAGGGTACTAGTATTTTAATCTCCGTCAAATAAAAATTTATTTGATTCTCCAAGACAATTAGTTCGATACTATCGCCCCTGGCGGAAAAGTAACAAAACAAAACAAATAAAGACGTAGAGAAGTCTAAAGATTTGGTAACTAATCTGCTTATAATTTTCGCCCATATCAGCCCCTGTATAAAATCTATTCCCGGTGAAATGGTGGTGTAGACTGAAAGAAACAAGAGTACCAAAATTATCAAAATATCTTACCTGCCTTATCTTAGGAACAGCTTTGGAGATGGAATTGAAAGCAGCAGGAGGTATGGTGGGGACCAAGGGGGCCTAGATCTTCTAGACCTTTGCTTAAAACAAATTATACTTAAACTTTTCTTTTTTATAATTATGATATTGAAAATTCGAGATCTTGTAAGACTTTGAGGAATTAATATCAAACAGTTCGTGGTAACGAATTGTAATTAAGGAGCGACCCGGGTCAATAGTAACCGAAACTCTCAAAAACAGAATTTTGAATACTAGTAGATACATCAAAAGAATCGATTTTATGCTGATTTTAAATATATAGGTTTCATCAAGCTTAGTCTTGATGAAATCCATCAAAAGCACCACATCAAAAGTTACGAGTCTGAGAATATTTGCCTTATTTTCGAGAAAGGGGTAAATACCCCCTACAAGTCATGGAATCTTAATGAGAATGACACCATCAGATTTAGCGTATCAGAAAACCCTACTGTAGGTGACATTAAACTTAAAACGAACAGAAATTATTCCATATATAAAAGGAGCTGTCGGCTCCTTAACGCCCCGCTCTTCACGCTGAAGTTTTTTTTATTGTTTTAAAAAGTAGAGTTGTGAGAAAGAGTCATACTTTAGTTTAAAGAGCAGGGCGTTGAGGAAGGGACAGTCCCTTTCATAAACGGAATAATTCCTGTTCGTTTTAGGTTTTAATATCGCCTCTTACTTTCAGTTAAAAAGAAAAACTTTTTTATTTATTTCCTCTTATATATGAAACAATCAGTGGACTTTCATAGTTCTTTCCAGTAAATTTGATTATTATAATGATTTTGCTCTTTTTTTGCTGATGTTTTGACAAGTAAAAACCACACTGTTAAAAATGCATTTCATTTTCGATAAAACACATATAAACACAATCTGTTTAGAGGATTTGACAGGGTGGGGCGCTAGTATCATTTTTATTTTTTTTGCAAACCTTGATTGGTCCTGCAATTTTTTATTTTGCAGTTGCGTTGTTGTAGCTCAAAAATATAGTGTAGTGTATTAAAAAATACATCAGACCTGCTCCAAATAAAAATTGTTCTCAGTAAAGTGTGATCGGCGATCTTGCCTTTAGAAAGTTTAGGATGCGGGAGTCATACTCCTGTTTTGGTTTTAATTTTAACTGAATTTAAATATCACTCGTGGAGATATTAGAAGTGTTGTGCCATTTGAGAATGAACCTTTGATTATTGAAGTAAATGGAAAGACTTTGAAAGAAGCCATTGAGATTTCTGATGACGAAAGCGCAGTTTACCTGAATTTTTTATTTTAACTTCAGTTTGACTCTGAAATATACTACTAAAAAGACTTCTTACTTTTAATAAAATACTCCTTACTGATCAATTATAAATTGAGAACTAAGTACAAAATTATGAAACAGACTCAAGTTTCAGGAAACAAAATGAGTAGCTAGGCTACCAACTCCTCCAGGTCTAATCTAAACATAATATAGTTCTTTAATTTGGGCACTAGCCTGTACATCCTAACGATATTTTATGCATTCATTAAAGATTCCAAAGTTTCTATTATGTGAAAACTACAACAGCTGTGATTCATTGTTCTTATTTATAGTATACGAGTGGCTTAAAAATCGTGTGCAGGGGGATTTAGACCACTAAGGCCCTTGAGACCGATCATGTTATAGGTAAACCCTAAATTACGCTAAAAAAACTTGCTGCTTGACTAAATCTAATGTTCTTATGGTCTAGTTCCCTTCCAAACTAACAAAACTCAACTAAAGGATAGGTTTAGATGATGAATTCCTATGATCTTAGTATTTTCGTACGTAGAGTGAAAACTCTCTTCACACCGTGGCTGGATAAATGAAAAGCAATAAAATTAAAACATAATAAATTAAACATATAAAATTAAACATACAAATTAAACATACCGTCACTTAAAAACGCTAGGGTTTAAGCAAAACCAATGCTTTGAACTGACTTATGTCCTAAGCTTATGTTGAGGTTATTCTCAGCTCCAACAGAATTGGGGCTGAGGTTACTGGCGCCAAAAGAACGTGCCTATTACAAATCAAGGATTTTTAGTTACCGCACAATAGCTTTCTTTTGGTTTTCCTTTAAAACTTGGAAAAATGTCAAATTACCCCCCCCCCCTTAGACTTCACGTATAGCAGTGCTCTCAATGCTATTTAAGGAACCGAATATAAGACTCCTAGATAAAAGTTTCCAACGTCTGAAGACACAAAACTGGCTATACCAGCGGACCGTGGACCGGCGATCAGCTCGTCGTATCGAACAATTCTTGATAACGAATTGTAGGTAGAGAGCCACTTGGCTCAATAGGAAAAGCAATTTTGAAAAAACGAATTTCGTCCACAATTAACACATAAAAAATTGGATTTTGAAGTCGATCCCAAAAATATAAAATTCATCAAGTTTAATGTTGCCCACCTAAAGGTACGAGCCTGTGAACATCTGCCTAATTTTCAAAAAAGAGGGGAACACCCACTAGCAAAATATACAAGCGATCTGGATAAAATCCATTTAGTATACCAGAGAGGGTTCAAGCTCCTATCTACAAAATGATGAAATGTTTCGTTTTGTTCCAGAAGAAAGATCACGGACAAGTGTTTATTCTTCGTTGTTTTTCGCCAGGGGTGATCGTATTAAACCAGTAATCCTAGAGATTCGAGAGAGGGCATTTTTCGTGAGAAGTGCCCGAAATGATTTTGCCACGAGAAAAGTGGCGTTTTCTGCCAATTTTTGTCTGAAATCAACGATTCCACCTGGTCGCCACAGAGGACCAATTTGCTATTGGTTGTAAATTATGAGAAAGTCAGTAAATTTAAACGTAAAAAAACATATATTGGGCATCCCTTTTGCAGAGGAAGTAATTCCGCATGGTGGTGCATTCGTTCCTGAAAATTCAAGTAGCCCACACAAGATAAATGGTTGATATGGATATTTATCTTAATGCTTGATTTAACTAAGTAGAAAGACTTGATTTTTCATGAAATTATGTTTAGTGGTATATAATTGCGCATCAATTCTTTTGAAAGAGGGGTGGTGGGTTATTGTACACGCGGGGGGTAAAGGCATAAAAGGGTATATTTCAATACCCGAATTGTCTAATTTTCTTATGTAGCATGAAATATCATATTCACATGCCATCTGGCATAAAGGTGGAAAAGATGGGGGGGGTCCAGAAAATTTCTTGGAGATGCAAGTGATAAGAGGAAGAAAATCGGGGTTTGGGGGCAGGTAGTACACATCATATTTTTGTTGGGTCTTGATCTGACTTGAAAAATTACCAGATATTGGATAAGGAAAACAAATTTTTACAACTAAAAGTAAGGAGCAACATAAAAACGCAAAGCGAACTGGATTTACTCCGTATGCGAAGGGGGCTGATTCCTCCTCAGCTCTTTACCCTAAAGTTTGACTTTGTGTCCCAATCCCTTAAAAATGACTGTTGGAACACGAGTGCTGTTGAACGAGAATGAGAAGCTTGAGCCCTAAGGGTTCAATAAAAACATTACTTTTCTAGATATAGATTATGAATGAACGATTTTCCAATCCTGATGCTATTGTTCAGGTGTAGCATTACTAACTCTTTTAAAATAAATTAACAATAGTTTAATTGAAAATGTTATATATTTCAAAATGACTTCACCCATAGATCACAAACAATATGTCCCTCAATTGCTGTCACTCATGTGCTTCTTCTCACATCCACTTGTGGAGTGAAAGATATGTTTGACAAGCCAAAAACTATGCTTCTATTTCTTCACCGCTGTTATACTTTTTCAGTGCTTGTAGAACAAAAGAAAACGTATAACCAATCAGTCCATCAGACCTAAAAATGGTAATTTCTATTAGACGCAATGACCTTATAATTGAAAAACACAATGACTGTAAACGTAAAAAAAAATTACTTCGTAATTTTCGTAAGGAAAATTACGAAGTTTCTTAATTTTCCTTAGATAACCGATGATCATTGAAAAAAAAACCAGCAAATTATGTAAAAACTATTCCAGCTTTATTAGCTTTCCCTGTCTCAATTATGTAGAAAAAAACTCTTTTGTAACTAATGTATCTTGACGTCACTAAGTAGTAACAAAATTAAGTTTTGCCAATTTGTTATTGACGTTCAAAACGGCAAAATGTTTGATTATTTATTATGATTCTTTTACACTATGCCGAAACCTTTCGCACTGGCGTAACTTAAGACTTTATGCAATTTTACAGATAAATTTTTGTCCGTAAAGTTGGCAGGGCCAAGAAGATTCAAGCTCTACTTAGAAGTTTACCTTGAATGTGCATTGTCAGTTTAACATGAATGTGCCATGTCAGTGTGACATGAATGTGCATTGTCAGTTTAATATACATATACTGATATTTAGTAATCAAAATGTTAATATTATTTGATTTATTAAAGTTATAAAAGTAAAAACATTTATATTTTTACGGTAAAGTGCAAATTATGTTCTGGCCTTGGGATGGCATAGGGGTTTTGAGCCCTACTCATGTTAATTTCTGCTCGTTTTGAGTTTGACTCGGTTATTTATTGTAATTTCTGTTCGTTTTGGGCACAGTTTATATAATTATCCAGTATGATCTTTCCCTATCTCACCCATTATAAAAACCCGGACCAAGGTGCGAGTGTTCCAGAAAACATTTTTGCAGATAGAAATATAGGCGGCATCAGATCTTTTCACGGGTAGACAAGTCAGACTGTGATCTAATCGGAAACAAGTGGAAACCCGCTATTACGAATAATGCACTTTGTTGGAAACAATCGGAAACAGACTAACCCGCTAATGCAGAAAGAAGTGGGAGGAGCTTTTTGTTCGCACCGAGAACGAAGACCAGAAATGATCTGCAATAAGCTTACTGGATAATTATATGAACTGTGGTTTTGGGTTTCATTTATTTATCGATGCTGATTTGTGGTAGTTTCATGCTTAGTAGATTATTTGATTTTATTTTTCTTCATTTTTTATTTAATGGAGTTTATTACTTTTCTTTGAAAAAATTATTTTGTGGAAACAGTTTTTTTAATTAATTTTAAATGAAAAGGCAGTCGATCCGGAGCCAGAAGAACCGCCTTCAACTTTTTCACGGAAAGAGAAATTTATCCGGTCTTACAATGTCGATCATCGAAAAAATATACGATTACAGACGTACCTTAAGTTATGACTACACGAGTAGCTACGCTCCTTAAAGTTTTCATTATGATTGTACTTGTCTCTGCCAAAATCGATTATCGCAAGAAGGGGTAAAGCAATTCCACTGATAACTAGTATGAGTGCCGTTGTGACTACTGCCCATTGTAGTGATGTTCTGTTGTAAGTAAATAAAAATGTTCCATCTGCAGAACCTTCAATGGAGAACCGTGGAGATGGGTGATTCCCATTAGCAAGAGAAAAGTTGGGCACCGTAGTAACAAAGATTGCAGCATACCACATTGATAAACACCAGAACTGCCTAAACAACTGAATTGATTAGTACTTAAATTGGTTAAGTTTAAAGGGAATATAACGCAAAATTGTTATTTTTTTCACAGAGGCTTGAAACTTGAATCCGAAAGTCCTTGGTCACGATAATTCCTGGCCACGGTAAGACGTAGCCTAATATTCAAAAAACTTTTTTTTTTTTTTTAAGAAAGACAGTTCTTCTGTAAATTACTTGGAGTTTATATTAGTATGTTCTTGAGCCATGGAATCCCAACACTCAGAAGAAATAGGATAAATTAGTATGCCCAAGAATGAGCCTAAAAAGCCTAAAAAAACTTTCCAACTTCCTGTGCCCAAAAGTCCCTTTGTCACGTGGATCATGGTGCAGGTTAGGGGAACTTCACCCTTCTCAATCTTCTCACCCTAAAAGAAATTGGACCTGAAAATGGACAAAACATTGTATTTTTTTTATGAGCCTGAAACTATCAGGGGCCGTTTCATAGGCAATGGGGAAGGGATGGAACCAAAAAGTTTCCACAAGTCGACATTTTGTTTGCCAAGCTCCCTGGTTTCAATTGTTTGGTCAGCCACAATCCTATGATTTAATTTCAGTGCCGATTGGTCCTTTAATGTTTGTCTTCAAGGGCTAGTTTAGGGTGCACTTTGTCCTTTGATTTCAATCCACCACTCAGGTTTCTGAGTAAATCAGCTGAAAATCGCATGCTAAACATGTATACGTCCGCTACTAGAATATGCCTGTCCCGAAAGGGGGCCTCAGATTAATAGCATTGAATATCTAAGTGGTGATGTAGAAAGAGTCTCGAAAGAGTAGTTAAAGAGTAGTTAAAAGTAAATTTATTGATTAAAAGTTTGCTCTTGAGTCTTTGAATGTTCAAACCGTTAGAGATCAGCATATTCGATAGATATTGCTTTTCGGCCAATGCCTATTTACTATTGCCTACCACTGGCATCTTCGACCCACTGCTGTGAACTCAGTACTTATTATCAGTCAGAAGAACAAATTAGTACCAGTACCTGAAAAACTAACCAGTTTCAATATTTAACGTTTGGGAAGGGCGAAGTCAGAGTTAGGTCCTTAGGTCCCCCAATCCGTGGGGATGGGCAGGATGACTTAACTCATTTTTTTTGTGAAGAATTAAGTGATCTGAGGTAGGAACTTTTTACAGGGTGGACCACAAGGGAGCAGCGGGTAGATATAATATTAAACAATAGATATAATATTAATCATTGATGAACACATTTTATTTGCTGTTCCTAAGTGGAGATATTAAGTTAAAATGACAACACAAGCGCCAACAATGTAAAATTGTATTTCTCCGTCTCTCTCTCCCCCTCTTTCTGTTTTCTCCCTCTTTTTCACATCCCCGTCATTATGCAGTAGGAGCTTCACCTTAATATCCTCAGCAGTTCCTGATATATTGGAGATTTGCCTTTATGAAAACCAGTTTGCACAGAGTCTGCTTTAATTTTGTTCAACACCCCCCCCCCCCTCATCGACTCTGGAAAGTTTTACCTTGATGCACTAAACCTTTTTGGAGACCCGGGCACATGTCCCATTATACAAAAAAAATATATTTTGTTTTTCTCTCTCTCCCTCTTTTTCTTCTTCCATGGTATTCACACAAGAGGAAAAAAAAAATAATGAATTCTCCAAAAAATCATTTGCTAAGTCTGCAGCTCCATTTTCATTGAAGGGGTAATAAGAGGCATTCATAAGCTTCCCTCTAAGCAGCAACAGATAGATGCTATATTTCGTGATTCAACCAAAGACAGCTATTTCCAGAAAAAAAAGGAAAGAAAAACAAATGCATAAAATAAAATAACAAATAGCAAAAATCACATATTTAAAATAAAAAAGGAAATATATAAACACTAATTAAAAGTTGAGCCTGTTTGCTAATAGACGAACGTATAATTAAATACCTTATAAAGACTAGTCCTCAGATTTGTTTTACCACACCAGTACAACCCTTCAATATCAATAATAAATGGATGTCTATTTTGTTATCGCACCCTGGTAGTCTAATAGATCTAGCACATAGAGAGTGAACCAGATTATTCAACTGATTTGAAACCTGAGGTAAATAGTGGGGATAAAAAATACGGTCACGTTCGTAGACGTGTAGCTACTACTAGATGTTCATGAGGCTTTCATTATATGAATGTCAAGGAAATGGAACAGTTTTCCACTGAGACAGGTTCAGTGATGGAAATTTTAAATACAAGTCTTTAATTCGGACGAATCAGAATCAAAAAGCAATCTTACCTGCTACCGAATCAGCACATCTTGTAAAGCGAAACGAATCAAACAAAACGTAGTGCATCCAGTATAGAGATTTGAGTTAGATTTAAGATAGATGATAAGTTAGAGATTTTTGTTAGATTTATCGAAATCAAATAAAAGTAGTGAAGTTCAAAGTTAAAACTCAAAAATTACCATGAACAAGAGCAAGGATGTTTCTCCCCTCAAGTCAACCCCCAACTCTTAACGGTCAAGTGGTTGCTGACACTTTACTGAACATGAAACAGTTTTGTTCAGAGCAGGAACATAGTTCATTTTTGTAATCGATAAAGCTTTTGCGGTTGTTTTTGACATATTGTAGTAGCAGAGCATTTTTTGTACCATGCAGATTTTCAGTAAACTGTAAGCAACCACTCAAACCGTACGAGAGAGGAGAGTCTGTGTCTGGTTACGGGTTTATGACCTTGTCAATTTCAACCATGCACTTTTCTTTTGGATTTGGTACCATTTCCAAAGGGTTTCAGGCTTAATTTTGAAATCTTAAAAATATTATTTCCGTATTTATAAATTTTATCAAGTTGTACCTGAAGTTGCAGAAACTGCGGATGATAGAAGTTCCCTTTCTATTTCATATCGTTCATTTATTCTGCTACATACTAATAATTTTGCGCTATTGATCAGCTGTTTGCGAGGTACGCAGCGCGAGGGAGAATCATGCGTTTCAACAAGTCTGATCAGTGTTAGCCAGTAACACTGCTTATAGGATAACTTTAAATTGTTTTAATCCCTTCTAACCCCATAAGCTCTCAAACTTTTTTTTATTTTTTTTTCTCTGACAGTCATTTTTTTTTTTATCTTTGACTAACTTTTTTGATTTTTTCCTTGCTTTGATTTTAATTTGCAGATGTTTGTTATGTTCCTTTTTGAGGTTACATGTTTTATCTACTTTTTGCTTTTGTTGCACATTTTGTAACAAGAAATGAAACCTCAGCATTTTTTGCTTGTGGTGGACATTCCCCCCCCCCCCCAAAAACAAACAAACAACTTTATTTTTCATTTGTGAGACTGTGGTAAAATTGCCAGGCTTTTTAGCAAGAACTTTACGACCTCAAACTTTTACTGACAGTCAAACCCATTGGAAGGAGGGAATCCCTTTCAAATTTTTAGCTTATAACACCTCTGGTCTAGGGTGTCATTTGATCAGCATATCGGATAAGGCAAGCCAGCCTTCAAACCAAAAAAGTGTAAGCAACGAATCAGCATCACAGGCGTCCTGTAGAAAAAGGCGTCCGATGTTTACCACTGGCTCCTCCTCCTCTCATAAGGTTTTGTTATTCTTAGCATTATTCATTATTTGTTAACACTTAAGATCTCCCTTAAAAAAATACTTCCAGAATGTTAATGAAAAATAATGAATGTTAATGAAAATGTTAAGAACAAAATAGTTTAAGGAAGTCTAAGAAGCTGAAACTAGTGGTGTGGAGTATTGAATAGCCTATCAAAAACGCTTTTTTGGGGCTTCCGATTTGGGCTCACGATATTACACTAAGCCTTGCCGATGTTAATCGCTTAACTTAGAGTTACGTCTTGACCGTTCGAAATTAACATACACTCATTGTAACAAGAAATTTTAGCTTGGATGCACCCAAGGCGGTATCCAGGGGGGGGGGTTGAGGAGTTAGGAGGTTTGAACTCCCCCACCCCCAAGATCTCGGTCCTACTCGTAAAACGTAACAAATATGAAAATTATAAATTTTTTATGCGTTTTAAAAGTTGGTTTTAACCCACTTCCAAAAAAATCCTTTTGTAAACCCCCTCCCCCCGAAAAATAATACAGGATATAGCCCTGGATGTACCGTTGATGGTTTCCAGCTGTATCGATTGGGTATTGTCGGTTCAATCGAAAAGCTGCCTTCATTTTCATCAATGCTGCTTTGAAAACATTCTTTTCCAAGCATCCTATTAATTTCAAAATAAAATTGCTAAAAACCTGCATTTTTCTGGAAATTTGCTTTAATGTTGGACGGTCTTGCTTGTGCTGAACAAATTTATTCTACTTAAAAAAGTATCTCATAAAAAGTAAAAAAATAAATAAAAATACACACGTAAATCTATTCCGAAAAGTTTAAATGTTAAAAGCGTTGCTTTATAGCCATTACAATTTTACTGGGCATGCATTTTCGGCAGACGAGGTAGTTCACAAAGGCCTAAAAGTGAAATGGACTCGCTGTTATAATTGTTACATACTTTCACTTTTCTATTTTGACTAGCTTTCTTAGTTTCCGGCTTTATTAAGCACAGGCTTCCAACTTCCTCTCTGGTAAAAATAAGTAGAAATTGTGAATAGTCCATCTACATCTAATTCCATAGCAGTACGGCCTATTACGGCTTTTTAATTAGTACTTTTGTCGTCAACCGGTAAATATTTTATATTTTAAATTATGCATGTCTTGGTATGTTAAATAACATATTTAAGCACATTTTTCTTTTGTTATGATATTTCAAGCTTGACAAAAGTTAAATAATTATGATCGGCATTGAATACGGTGTAACTATGAGACATGGAAACGTAATTTAGGTGTGTTTCAAAGGGTAAATTTTGAAATTTAACGAACGCAAATTGATTTTTTTTCCTTAATAATAGTCTTAAGTGGGACATTGATGTTTCAAATATTGTTAAACAAGCAAATGTTTCATTATATATGTTAAAAATTTTAAACAAATTTAATTGCCCATAGATGCATTTCCTCCGTGTTTATTCATCATTCATCAGGCCGCTATTGGAATATGCATGTCCGGTCTGGCATTCGCAACTTTCAAGCGAACTGAGCGACAAAATTGAGTCGGTCCAAAAGTGTTCGCTCAGGATCATCTACAAAGAAAGCAAAATTCCATACTCCTTCCTCCTTAAATCCGTAAGCATTACCACGTTGAAAGAAAGGAGGGAAAAAATTTGTTTGCGTTTTGCTAAATCCGCAGTATCTAATCCTCGTACTGAGGACAGCTTTCCCGATTTTCACGACCCCACTAGACCCCGATTCCCCCGCTTAGCTTCCTTAGCAATTCCAACGTATTCTCCGACCCATACCGTTACTGAGAGGTTCCGGAAAAGTTTTATCCCCTCTATTCTAGAGCGCCTGAATCATTCCTGAACTATGTCCTTCACCAAAATTAACTCCTACGTCCCTTATTTTACTTGTTGGTGTATGCTCACAATAATCATGCGTCATTTTTTTTTTATCGTTGGACACTTTTATTTTGCCCTTTTGTAATATTTATTTATGCTATATTTCATTTTTGACCTTGTCTTCGGCACAATCCTTTCTTTAATTGTAAATATTTTATTTTGACAGTAAATTTGACTTGATTTTAAGTGTTGTTTGTATTTTACAGTTTTGACTTTGATTTTGAATACGAATTCGGCAATGTTTTTCTTCTTGCCTGTGATTTTGTTTTATCACCCTTTCTTTTTTTTGTTTTTGCCATTATTCACACAAAGTTCATTTTAGTTCTTGGATTTGGAGTTGTTTTCTTTTTCTTTAAGTTTTTGTTGACCATTTTTATGCTTGATTGGCGTTTCTTTCACTTTTGTCTTGCTGTATTATTTGTTTCTTTGTTTTGCTTTTTCTTTTCTCTTTAGACATATGAAGCAAATTTGGCTCTATTAGAGCTTGTGATAGCCTTTTGAAAATAAATATTATCTTATCTTAACACAAATTTCCGTGAAGTATATTAAATACGGATCTTAAATTTCAGGCTCCTAAAGTCTGTTTATATTTCATGTAAGTAGTATGGCCATAATACGTTTAATTGCACCTCCCCTTGGGTCTCAGTACGTACTAAGTAGAAAGGCCTCATGAGGTCCCATCCCTCAAACCTGCTGCCATCTACAGTTTGGTCTAACGCCGACAGGCTATAATTTATTCAAGGATTATCGATCCACGAAGGGGAGAGAATTTCTGAGAAATTGATTGCGTAATCGATGGGGGAATTTTATTGATCCGATAACGGGAAACAAATCACATACCTCCTTCTAAGCCAATCAGAGAGTCGGTTACATCTCCTTCTAAGCCAATCAGAGGGCTGGTTACATATTAGCGGCAGAGGATTGCAGAGAATATAAGGAAAGGATTTTTGCTATAGTTTTTTTATTAGTCTGTGAATAGAATTCAAAGGAGTGAGAAGAACAGTTTGACTTTACTTATTTGGAGATATATTTGTGTATTGATGATAGCAAGTGGAATGTTTACCCTATTAGAAGTTGATAGTGGAGTTGGTAGCAATAATACAAGAGCACCAAACATTGCGGTGGAAATCACGAGAGGATCACGACTTTGTCTGGAATGGGATGAAGTATATGCAAGATATGTGATATCCTTGAGCAAATTTAAAATGGAGGATCAATTATGTTTCGCTGCAAAAGTTGATATAGCACATGTGAATAGACTTCAATGTGCTTTAAGTGCATTAGTGAAACATATCGAAGACAATAAACTGTATCGCTAATTGTACATGCTTAGCATTATTGTTGTTGTAATTATTCAATAAAATTGTTTCGAAATCGAAAATGTTCCCTTTCTTTTTGTCAGGTTAGAACGCTAGGGCTAACGATTCATGGTCAGTCTAGAGTCAGCAGTCAGAGTGAAAGGATTGAAAAATGAATAAATTTGAGAAAGAGAGAATTAGATCGAAAAGTCACTCATCGATTACGGAATCAATTTCTCAGAAATTCTCTCCCCTTCGTGGATCGATAATCCTTGAATAAATTATAGCCTGTCGGCGTTAGACCAATTTTCCCAGGTCGATTTATTTGTTGTTGTTGTTTCGGCCAAGTGC